>CM033795.1:34360344-34471503 GCA_019656835.1 Rhododendron ovatum | reverse complement strand
TCAGTCTAGGAGTCTCTGCTCCATGAACTAAGCTTTTGGAAGCAGTGCAGTAGTCAGAAACTGCTAAAATGGCGATTTGAAGAATCATGTTGGAGAGGAAGGAAAAAACCCATGTTTGATCACCTGGGTTTTTCGATTTGAGGTTGAAATGGAGATAGGATTAAGAAGAGCAGAAAGGAATTGAGAAGTTAAGGCTATGGAGATGGGAACTTAAGCTTGTAAGTTGCAACAAGTTTACGCCATGGACTTTTGGTGGGGATAGACAAGAATTGTAAACATGCATGGTCAAGTTTTCTGACATTGTGGACGTAGTCAACATCAGGCCACGGCCTAGTTTTGTGGACTAAATCCTACAAGCCTTTTGACCAGGTGGACTAATCCACTGCTAATATTTTACAAGTCTAAAATCTACACGTCTTGTTTGCATCACTACACGAGTCATGTTTTGAGACTTGTACGGTTCAAGACACCCGATCTATGAAAGTTTGGATGGTCAGTAAATCTGGACCATCCATTTATTTTCTGGATTTTTTATGAACCGAATGTCTTGGATTCTAACACTTTTGGTCATGTTATTTATTTTATTTTTTTGGAAAACCCGGGAAAATAAGGTGTCAAGTGGGTAAGCCCCAAGGGCTTGGGCAACCATCCATCATTTGAAAAAAAAAAAAAAAAAACTTGTAAACTCAACAACGAAAAAAAATTATAAACCCAACCAAAAGAAATAGTGATATTTGTAGTTTACACCCAAAATTTCCTTATTGACCCCACTTTAAATTTCAATTTTATCCCAACCTGTTATGAATATATGGTACTTAGAAAAATTTGAGGGCTAGAATGTCCCGCAATAGAAATCACCGAACTTCACAGATCGAAAAAGTTATGGGGAAAATAATGTTGCCGAGAGAAATAACAAAATTGATTGACATCCTTTATTTTATCGGGCCTTATGTATTCGGAACATGGTGGTTTCCAAATAGTAGTATATATGATTTGCTTATCAAATTTTATTGACTATACCGACTGTGTACATATGCTTTGGCAGAGTGTAGTTTTTCTAAGTTGAAGTTGATAAAGACTTGCCTTCAGACTACAATGTCACAAGAGAGAATGAGTAGATTGGCTATGATCTCAATTGAAAATTAAATGAGTACTTTGATATGTTAAAGTAGGATGATTTAGTTGAAAATTTTGTTTCCAAAAATATAACGAGAAGTTATTTTCTTTGTATCGAATCATGCTAATCATAAAACACTATAACTGGGGTTACATTTTGATATTTTGATATAATTCAAGTTAAAAACACAATGTAGCGTAGGTTTTTTTTTTTTTTTCTTTTTTTGGTTGGGGGTTGGGGGGAGAGGGAGTTTATGCCTTTATTTGCTGACTTAATAGTGGGGGAAATCGGTCTCGGGTAACCCAAACAACGGGGCCAGCCATACCAAGTTGGCGCGAGCGCAACATGCTTAAAGGTTGGCAAACTCGGCACGACACATATCCTCATACTTTATGTGGGCTGGGATGCGTTGCCATTTTGGGGCATACGGGACGAGCATGGCACGGGCACGGTTCAGCATAAACATCACACAAGAGAAGGAAGGACGCGGAAAAGGCATGAGCATGGCACAAGGACGGGCTGGTCTGATATTGTAATTTTATATGTAAAGGAGATTGAACTCCCATTTAGTTTATGGGTGCTGCTATTCGCAGCCCTTTATTTTCTCTCGCAGCCTTTTATTTTCTCCCACAGCCCGTTAAAAATTTCTAATTATACTCGACAGTTAGTTACTAAAGTTAGGATATATTTTCAGCATCCAATTACCGAAATACAATTTTTTTCAACAGTTATTTACCGAAAATGTATGTTCGGCAGTTGTTTACCGAAAGTTGAACATATTTTCGATATGTAGTTACCGAAATATAATTTTATTTTCAACAGCTATTTACCCAAATGTTATATATGATTTCCAACAACCTTTTACCGAAATGTAATGGGTTCTGGAAGAAAATAAAGGGCTGCGAATAGCAGCGCCCTAGTTTATTCATGTCAAATGATATTTCACTTCTTTACTTTTTAATCATTTAGTTTATTCATATCAATTAAGTAACATGGATAGTAATATTAAACTAGTTCTTTGCTTTTAAATCATTAAGGCTCTGTTGGGTAGAGTTACTAGTTTTTTTTTTTTCCGTTTATGAAAAACAAGAAATGAATTTTTGCATATTTATTGAAAAATAAAAACAAAAAATAGGTTTGGTGATCATAATAGTTTTTATTTATTTATTTTTTGGGCTGTCAAAAGTGTTTTCAAAACAAATGAAAACGCAATTTTTGTGTTTCTAAAATTTCCGTAAACCAGTGGAATTGATTGTGTATTTTGTATATAAAAACGGTAACACAAACATATATTTATGGTGTCTATTTCCAAAAATATTGAAAACAAAAACAAAAAAAAAAACAAAAAAACTTTATCAAACAGAGCCTATATGTACATTGTTCAAGATGCTTAATCCAAAGTTGAAACAAAATATGGGAAAACCATGTCACCATTGGTCTTTTGGCACACTACTACAATAATAGATATGCGCCACACTAAGGAGATTCACAAAGATCACAGTTTTCAGTGAAAGCGTGATAAAAAGTGATTCTTAAATTTTTTTATCTCAGTTTAAGTTCAAAGCTGAGATAAAAAGTGTGTTTTAGTGCGAAATAAAAGACCTCGCTCTTATGGCGAGATAAAAGAAAAACAACCACACCCTTGCGGTGTGATAAAAGATTTTAGGGCGAAAAAAAATAAGATAAAAGATCTCGCTTTTGTGGCAAGATAAAATAGAAAAGACCTCACCCATGTGGCGTGATAAAAAAGAGAAAAGATCTCACCCTTGTGGCGTGATAAAAGATTTTAGGGCGGAAAAAAATAAGATATAAGATCTCACTTTTATAGCAAGATAAAAGAGAAAAGATCTCACTCTTGTAGAGTGATAAAAAATATTAGCGAGGAAAAAAGTGAGATAAATGATCTCACTCTTGCGGCGAGATAAAAAGTCCACCCATTTATGCGTGCAGTCTGAATTTTTGCGTGGCGGGCTGGTACTCATTTAGACAGACTTTGAAAAGTTATGTGAGAAAAAACGATGTCGTTTAAGAACTTTGAAAAGTTCTTTTTTTCTTTTTTACAAAAGGTAAGAAGATAAGCCCTAATTACACTTATCCCAAATTTTTTTTACGTTTCATCTTCATCTTCACGCCCAAAAAGATCGATCGATCGATCGAGAGAGAGAGAGGGCAAATCCCACAACTGGATTCCACCAGTGCCTAGTTATTTTTTCGACGACGGGCGGACTGTTCCACTAGTACCCGATTTTCACATGGGGGAGCTGTGATTTTTATGGTTTATTGTAGTAGTGTAGTTATTTCGGATGTCTTCCAAGTATTTGTTTGACACATTAAGTAAAAAAATAATTATATTATTATGGCTTAACCTTGTCTGAAAAGGATTAAAATCTAACTAGCCGGGAAGCCACCATTGAAATTAAAATTCAATATAAACACAAAATCCATGTGAAATGGTTAGTTTATAAAAAAAAAATCTAAAGTTTGTCTATAATGTTATAATCTGCAGGTTGTGATAATTTTCATAAAAGTACAAAGCTCACATTACAACAAAAAATACTATTGTCTACTAAATTTACTACCTAAGATTAAATTTTTCGTCCAAGAAAATCCTTTGGTGACCAATAACTAATTTTGATTGGCAAAAGATCTGTTGTCATATTTTTAAAAATTTTTAAACTATGTTTGTATATATATTTTTATGTATTTCAATATCATGTTAGTTGTATTTCAAAAAAATAAGCAAATTTTAAGGGGGAAAAAAGTTTTTTCACTTTAGGAAGTAAGTATAAATATTTTTGTTTTCCTAATATAACAGAAGTTCTTGGCTAGCTTAGTGGTAAGGGCTTGGGAAATCAACTAAGAGTGCGTGGGTTCGAAACTTGGCAATGACAAAAAAAGATGGTTTAGTAGATACAAAGAAAAGATCACACGCAATGATTTTTTATCTCAGTTTATGGTGTGATCATTTTGAACTTTCAATCACGGTTATAGACCGTGATCTAAAGTAATATACAATCACACCCAGAAAAGAGAAACAATCACACCCAAGAGAAACAATCACAGCTTATAACCGTGATAAAAGAGAAACGATCACGCTTTTTGGCCGTGATTGTTTCTCTCTTTCAATCACGGTTTATAACTGTGATAAAAAAAAGTGACTTACAATCACACCCATATCCATCACGGTAGCAGGAGCGTGATGAAAAACTTACAATCACGGTCAATAGCTGTGATCTTTATGGTTTATTGTAGTAGTGGCATTGTGGACAAGCAACCTCAACGACGACCTAGTTTTTGTGGGTTAATCATACTGTAACGCCTTGAATTTTGGCAACGTTAAATAGGAAATTTTATTGATAATCTAAATAGAGCCTAGCTCATTAATACAGCATAATTCTTTCAAAAGTACATTTATTCAACAAAAGGAGGGAAACTAGAGTTCTAACTACTGCTTCTCCTGCTCTTCCATCCTAGACAGCTCCTCGGTTCCAAAAGTCTTCAAGGTGTACAGCTCACCCTATTCATCTATAAAGTCTAACACATTATACCAGTATCGCCACCAGTATAATATGTTAGGGTTACCAGAGGTAATACCATGAGTTATAAGAGCTCAGCAGAATAATTCTATACCCACTAACCCTTAGCTTACAAGTAGCAATGTAATGCCCCAACTTTCCGAAAGTAATATAAAATAAAATCTTAAGAAAATTTGCTAATAAATATATTTTTCAAAATAAAGTTTAGCTATTACAGTCACAAGATAAATTTACTGATTCAAAATACATTAATTTCAGAGCTGACTCTAGACTTGATACAAATTGAAACATACTCGATCTTTGTTCCTGATTCTTTCCGTGTTGAACTGCGACATCTTTGAATCCTCTCCATTGAATCATGTGCCCACTGGCAAATTGATCGCCGAAGCAAACGATTTGCCAGGATACAGACGTATCCGTGAGTGATAAATCACCTAGTAGAATAATCCAACCCAACCACCCCTCTTACTTTATAATTAGCAGGTAACAAGATAATATTGAATCGAAGAAACCAAACAAATATTCTCCACATAAGCTAGTTCATTACTATCCATAACTTAATGTGAAATCTAAGATCTCTCCGCGAGATCTTTCCTCCCCAACCGTTAGCTATGCCCTGTCCCATGAGCTCACTTTCTTTTGTTGTCGCGGATTGCACTTCAGTTATGTACCTAGCGTGTATCCCTCTCATTACAACAAAAGAAAGCTTATCATGCCCTAATCATAACTAGGGTTCGCTTATCTTATATACCACTTCACAATCATCACTAGGCTTACTTTGCCAGTATCAATACATCATTCATCATTGGGCTTACTTTGCCAATCACCATTATCAATCAACACTGGGCTTACTTTGCCAGTTTGAAATCATCGCATCCAACTCATCACATCTCAAAATCACGCCTGCAGGCAATCTAAAAATAAAATTTTAATTTATCCACTATCTAGCATCGTCTAGATGAGTTCTATTTCGCAACACCACCCCATATCTCTAGGGTTCAATCTAACATTCAAATCAAATATCGTGCAATATACAACAAATCAATAATAATTAAAACAATTAATAAGTAATGTAATCATGCAACTTTTTATGAACGGGCCGTTACCCTTAATCTTTTGTGGTCACAATGTAATAATAAAGTAAGAGTTTTAAAAGAAATTAAAAGAAAAATTTTCTGGACTCTTATTAATTAATTTAAGATAATAGATTAATTAAAAACTAATTAAATACATTAATTAGATAAAAATATTAGCATATTATCATGACCTTAATAAGAGTCCTAAAGGTCCTATGCAATCAGTTGAGTATCAAAAGTTGGGTTGGGGGTCACGTGATTAATTTAAATAAAGATGTTTAAATAAAGTGGCCGAAAGTGAAGTAAATAGATAATAAATAATTTGTAAATTTAAAATATGTTATGGTTAATAAAGTTTCATCTTCAGAATGTAGGGAGTCTAAATAAAATTACTCGGGCATTAATAATAAGGTTTATATAATCGTAAGGTAATTTTAATTAGAAAACACTATAAAAATAACAATAAACAGTAATTTAAATAAAAAAATATTAATTTAACAAGATATCATTTTGAGATGCAAAGAGTCTGAAAAAATTTGTTTGGATGTTAAAACGTTGTTTGGAAGGTCGCAAAGATTTTTCGTTAGTAAACTTGATAGATAACAAATAAATAATTCAATAAATAGATAATTAAATTAAAAAAATATGATCTTAACAAGTTATGATCTTTAAGAGTGTGAAAAGTCTAGAAAAATAATCCAGGTGTCAAAAATAGTGTTCGGATGTCGCAAAATTGTTTCGAAACATTTAAAACCAACTCAATCTACCAGATAAATTAAACTGATATAATTAGTACGCTTTATACTAAGTTGATATTATATTGTAAGAAAATAATATCAATCAGTAGTTTTTCATTATATTAATATCAGAAAGATTGTAAAATAAATATCATAAGGGTCGTCTTCTTCGTAAATAATTATAAATAAAGTGTCGGAATCGAAAATAATATCAGATTGGTATAAATGGCAGAAAACACGCGGTGAACCAAATTTCTTTCGTTCAGGACATAGGGTTAAGCATATAAACACTTAATATACTTAGAGAAGAGGTTGGATAGGATTATAGTACCTTTAATCGGATCGGATTGATTTAAAAACGAATCTTGAATTTTTGAGAAGAAGACTTCGGATTTTTTTTGATCGGGAGACTTTGGAACCAAATTGGACGATGCTTGCTGATGCTAGGAGTAGAAGGAAGAGATTGGAATGGTCGGATTGAGTTTCGGTTGGGTCTTGGTACGAAACTTACTTTTCTCTCTCTTTCTTTCTCTCTCTAAAACTCCATGGATTGAAACTTGATTTTCTCTGATTTCTCTCTCTCTTTTGGACTGGTGGGGCGTGGAGAATATTGTGGTATAAATTTCGTGGGTCAATGGGGTGGGGTATTTATAGGAGAATTTTGGTGAAAGAGAATAAGAGTGAATTTAATGGGGTTGGGTTCATGAGATTTTGAATGGGCGAATTTGGCTTGGTTCTAGGGTTAGGGAGGAAGTAGAGACTGAGTAGGAGACGGAGAGACGGAAGGAGTTTGAGGTGAGGGAGGAGAAGGAGTGTGCATGTACGCATGTATGCGTAGAAAAATTTTAAAAGGAATACATAATTGTATTAAAAAAAGGAATTGAATTAAGAAAAATAATTCTAATAATATTATATTTAGAAAAAATTTGGGTTAAAAATTCAGGTCGTTACAAGCAAGTCACATAGCACATACATATTCAAATAGCAATGACACATCCACATTCCTTAATCTAACGTTGGTATCTGTGATATTTGAATTTCTCCTACGCAACTCATCGTAGATTGTGTCTCGTTTTCACTTTAACAAATCAACATTTCGAAAAGCATTTTTAACACACCCAACCTCGATTCCGCCGCTCTGGGTTCCTGAGTATACTCACAATGGTTTTGCAGCTTCGGGTTTCCATTAGCACACAAAATATTGAATTTGGCATTAGCTCCTCTCCATGGATAACCAATCCACAATTCAAACCCTCGGTTCCGCTGCTCCGAGTTTCCGAGTATCTCACAATGGTTTCGCCGGTCCGGATTCCCATTTGGATTTTCGAAAATCATTAAAACAATTACGTTGGCTTCTCTCCGCGGATAACCAAATCACAATTCATCTCTCGGTTCCGCCGCTCCGGGTTCCCATTGGATTTTCGAAAAATATTTTATTATACACACCACACCACACAAAGGGCAAGTCCGGCCACATTATGATTTTAAAAATCACACATGGTCTTTAACACACTCTAAATGTCATTTTTCTAATTTTTCAATTTTCATGTCACGTTTCATGCATAGACTTCGCGGTAGGACTTTTCACATAAGCACACATAAATCATTTATTGTAATCTTGAAATGACTAAATTAGTAAAATCATCCAACTCTATATCATCTAATCATGCTCAAATCACCACTTAAAGCATAACGCCACATGTACGAACATCTTTGGAGTGGATACCACTTATGCTTTATCATACATCAAACAAGTAATCCAAATAATCATGTATACATGCTCATACCCATCCTTAAGATCAAAATATGAATACTTCCAATCAAGTTAATACTTCCAAAATCCGTTCTTTCTTTTTTTAAGGAAAGTTCAAAACATGTGTTTTTTTCGAAAAATAAGGTCGAGTTATTCACATACTCCCTTCCTTTTCAAAACTTTAGTAAAACATCTTTCAAGTTCTTATGCATTACAACATATAAGCATCATAATATACCTAGAGTTTAATGGACAAGAAAAATACTACGTATACTTAGAGTCAGTGAGTAGAGGTATTCTACCGTTTTTCTTGGCAGTAGGACTGCTACAGAAAAGTAAGTCGATTATCGGAAGGAGTGACTCCCTACGGTAAGCTTATGATAGCTTCGAAAAAGAAGGGTTTCTCTCGAAACTAGTTCTTGACTATACTACTAAATTTTTTAGATTGAGAGGGTGGTCGAGTGGTGGTTTAGTGGCGGCCTTGCATGAGTTTCATGAAGAACTCAAGAAGAACTCAAGAACAAGCAAGAATAAAGTACGAACACAATAA
The DNA here is from genome assembly GCA_019656835.1 of Rhododendron ovatum. Taxonomy (NCBI): domain Eukaryota; kingdom Viridiplantae; phylum Streptophyta; class Magnoliopsida; order Ericales; family Ericaceae; genus Rhododendron; species Rhododendron ovatum. The sequence goes on along the minus strand of CM033795.1, from coordinate 34,462,734 downwards.
TTTCTAGAGAGAGAAGTTGAAGGTGTGAGTTGAATGCTTGGATAAGGGTTCTATTTATAGCAAAATTTTGACTCCCTCTCCTTATCCGCTCACATACTCCCCTTCCTTTTCAATACTATAGTAAAACATCTTTCAAGTTCTTATGCATTACAACATATAAGCATCATAATACACCTAGAGTTTAATGGACAAGAAAAATACTACGTATACTTAGAGTCAGTGAGTAGAGGTATTTTACCGTTCTTCTTGGAGGTAGGGCAGCTACGAAAAAGTAAGTCAACTATCAGACGGAGTGACTTCCTACGATAAGCTTACGATATATTCGAAAGAGAATCGTTTCTCTCGAAACTAGTTCTTGACTATACTACAAAACCTTTTAGATTGAGAGGGTGGTCGAGTAGTGGTTTAGTGGCGGCCTTGTATGAGTTTCTTGAAGAACTCAAGAACAAACAGGTTTAGTGGCGGCCTTGTATGAGTTTCTTGAAGAACTCAAGAACAAGCAAGAACAAATTAAGAACACAAGAATTTCTAAAAAGAGAAGTTGAAGGCTTGAAGATGTGAGTTGAATGCTTGGATAAGGGTCCTATTTATAGAAATTTTTTGACTCCCTCTCCCTCTCCTTACCCCCCCCCCCCCCCGCCTCTTATTTCTTTCATTTTTTTGTTTCATTGTGTTGTCAAATCAAGTCCATAGCCTTCCTTCACTTGTCAATCCAATTCTAGGTTAAAATCTAGGTTATCATGAAGGGTTTTGGCCTTGTCTTGTCCTAGAAGGGTTTACTTGCAAGGAAGAAGAAAATGATTGGCTATGTTTATGTTTAAAGAAGCCTAGAAATGAGTTGTCAAATTGTACTTAGATTGAGTGTGAGGTTGGCTAAAAGAGATAGCTTGCTAAAGTGTACAAACACATGCACACTCACTCTCTCCCTCTCACTCTATCGGCCTCTCTCTCCTCTCTCCCTCTCGGCTCTCTCTCTAGTACTATGTATATCTTATACATAGATATATATATATATATATATATATATAGAGAGAGAGAGAGAGAGAGAGAGAGAGAGAGAGAGAATCTAGAAAAGTAAGTCTTGGACGGTGACTATTAGGTTTAAGGCTATTAGTCTTAGATTTGCATGCATGGTAAGTCTAGGTCATGATGAAGGATTCTAATGATTGACTTGTCAAATCTATGTAATCATTGGCAAGTCTTATTGTTATTACTCAAGGGATAAAATTTTTCCTATAAACTATTGTCCAATGGGTAAAGACGTAATGATGAGAAGTAAGGTCTTGAAGTAACTAGACATGTAAGTATAATGATCACTACTTTAAGTAGCATAATGATGACTTCCTTTGGTCCAAAAGATTCAATAGGGTTGGAAAGGTTCATAAGGATCATCTAGGGTTAGGAGAATGTAACTAGGTTGAATGGGTACTTAGGTTTCTTTAACTAATCGGTTGGAAACCAATTCTACTTGTCAAGTGGGATTTTTAGCCAAGAAATACAATTTAAAGATTTTATTTTATTCACTATGAAAATATACAAGTGCTTCGATGAGCATACTTGTTTTTAGAAAATGACTAAATTGTCCAGGATGAAAATATATAATTTTATAAATCTCAAATCTAATTATGACGGATTATTAGAAATTAAAAAGAAATTTTAAAAGTAAATTCCAGGTAGTTAAAAAAAATTTAAATATTTAACGAAATTTTTATTTATAAAAAATCAGGATCGTTACACATACAAGCTTATGTATGAACATGTGGACTGATCAATGGGTTTTTTTTTTTTTTTGGAAACTGAATCAATGGCCATTCATACAAGTCTTTTCTTTCCACTATAAGATAATCTACCGGTCTTTTTAAATCAAATGCATCGATAGCCGGCATAAGTTCAATGTGGCGCACACATGAGGTCACTGGAGGTTTTTTTTTTCCGTTAACTTCAGGTCTCAGAATTAATTGAGATGCGCGTAAGTTGTATTGGCAACAATGATGCCTTCTTCCGAGCGTCTCTTCAATCTTCTATGGTAAATATTTTTTTTGCAGCAAATCTTATCTGCGGAACATTCTGCAAAGAAGGTTTTACGAAGGCTAATCGCGTGCGTCTAAAGTGTTTTTGTATGGTCCGAATTGAAAATCAATTGTGACCGGTAACAATTAGTTGTGACTGGTCAAAATTGAAAACGAATATCAACCATTGATTGCATAATCCGTGAATAAGTTTCTCTTTTTTTTTTGACAATCATAAAAAAGTTGAAGCATCAAAATTCGAGAATAGCACCAAAAATTCATAACTCGTGTTGTGGAGTTTGAAGTATTCTTTACGGAAGGAGCTGTTTGTATAAGTACTTTGGGGACCATCTTGATTTTCTTGAGTGCTGGAAGTATTCCCAAAATGCCCCAAGCTACCACGTTAACAATTTCAATAGTCCACACTCAACGCGATGAGAGAGAGACCTCGGGAGAGTTACGGGTGAGGGAGAGATGTTGGAGGGTTCGCCGGAGTGGGGAGCGAGTCGCCGGGGTTTGCTCAAGAAAAACAAGGCAGGTACACCTGGCCAAATGGGGCAACAGGGCAAGGGTGTGGAATTAAATCTATCATGGGCTAATCCAAATTACATATATATAAATCAAAAAGAGACAAACGTATATATAAATACTTAAATATTCAAAAATAAATAAAAGAGAAGTAAAAAAAAAAAACGCACACTATCAAATACCATATAAGCTTTGAGACTTGAGTTATTAGGATAATCTTGACCATTAAATTGGAATTGGCAGATCCTCCAATACCCTATAGATTGGAGAGGAGTCGGACTTTGCTACGGCACGTCATGGTTGGCGTCTTGCCAATCAAGATTTAGGTCTCAAATAGATACTTTTTGCTTTCTTTATTGTCCTTTTAGTCTTTGTAATTCTTCAAAGATTAATAAAACTTCTTTTCTCCGTTATAAAAAATAAAAAAAAACCTGTTGTGCTATGCAGGAGGCCCCTTATTCCCAATCGCTTTTTATGATTGACCCCCTGGTCCCAATCGCAAGATTGGTCGGTATGTTTTCTTCATTTGTGTGCCTTTATCGTACCTGTTTTCATGATTGGAATGGTTTATATATGTTGGAGCTCATCGACACTAAGTCAAAATTCATGTGAATATCGATCAACACATAACCGCTACAAGATTTATCTCCATGAATATAAAATTGATAGAGTGTCATGAGGGTGTTTTTTTTTCCCAATATAAATGTTCGCTGTTATCATTGCTAGATATTCTATCAGTATAATTTTTGGCATGGTTATGGTCCATCGAGGTGTAAAATATGAAAGTGTTGAATCATCAAAGTGATCATGAGCTCAATTTATTTTTTAAGATGTCTGTTACGTAAGTGCTTGACGATTTCCTAGTCCTAAATTAATGGGTTGCCCCAAGCGTAGGGCGGAGACCGACGTAGCACAATATCTGGTAAGTCCGGAGTCGAATCCACAGAGACGGTGATGTGTGCTGACTAAAAACTCGGGTTTTACTCATTTAACGGACTCTTAGTTAGCCACCCCTTATAGTTTAATATTGAGATTAACTAAAACTAAGAAATTGAGTTTTTCAAATAATTAAAAAAAAGGTACTGTCGTAGAATTCATAGTACTCGCAACCGGTCCGGACTCATCTGCCCCAATCGATGTTCTTTAAAAACATTCAACTTTAAACTAAAAAAGATACCCCGTAAGATGCGAACCCTTATGATCGCCGTTTACCCATGCGCAATGGAGAATGAATTTTGGACCCCCATTCTCCTGTTCATATGGGCTCCGACGATACCCGGATTCGTCTACAGGAAGTATTTTTTCAATCTAAAGTCATTTTTTCCATTGTTTGAAAATAAGAACAGTGCCCGAACTGGTCACAGTGTGTTAATCACCCCGCAACCCTACCTAAACGATTACTCACTAATCATTATGTAAGAAATAGAAGAAACCCTAATTGGATTCATGCTTCTAGTACTTAAGAAAGAAAACAAACACAGGATCTAAATTAAACAAGAACTATCGAGCCACTTTTATAAAGAATAGAAATTAAAACGAGTTACCAAAATATGAGTAATTGAACAAAATTTTAAATAACTTAAAAGTAACAAAATTCGGAAGAAAAACTATCAAAGCGAAAAGCCACGGCAGCCCCGTCCTTTCTTTTCCACGGCAGCAGCCCTTGGTACCCTTTGTTCTCTAATAGCGTGATTCCTTTTATAAGCTGCTGATGGACCCTGTAAAAGCCCAATTTTCCTCTTTTTATTCCCAGCCGACAATTAGCTTAGGAATCCACTTTTCTTTGGTCCAACTCTTAGTCAAGCTGAGTAAAAACAATTGGGTTTGGGCCCACCAAGACATGTGTCATCTAAATTGTATTTGCTTTCAGTAATTTTAGCTCCAACATTTATGTGCACAGTAGGAGCAAAATTAATATGGCCAATCATGATTCAATTCTCTCAACTCTAGCAACGTACATTAACTTAATCGGCTTTCAAGTATTAAGCTTCCAAACACCTACAATACACAAAATAAGTATTAAGCTTCAATTAACAATATAAATAGACTTAACAAAGATAAATTAGGGGGCGCTACTATGAACATTTACGCACCTATCAAAAAGCGCATTGAGTCCTATTAATGTAAGATGATCCATATCTCTGGTTGATTTAGTAATGAATCTCTTCCTCTCTCTTTTTATTTTACTTAAAAGCAACTCCAATATTGGCTTCAAATGTATTTTGGAAAAATCACGTGCCAATTTAACAGCTTTAAAAATTACGTACTCCAACTAATTAATTGGACAAATATAAAACACCTTAAAGAAAATTTTAACGTCTTAGTTTGTCACATGGAAAATTTGACATGAGAAGAGAAATGTCAAATACCCCTTAAGTAATTTACAAATTTTGTGGAATTATTTCAGATGTCAACTTATCAAATTTGATATAATTAGTCGGAGATCCTCTATCGATCTTTCTTCTACCCATCAAGGAGATTTATGAGTTGTATCTCAAAGTTGTACTTGATGGTAAAAAAAATTATCAGAGCCGAATATAGTCGTAAGAACAATGGTGCCAATGTCATGAATACTAAGGTTTTTATGCTACTTTGTCAAATTGGTTTTTCGTTTTCGCTTTAAGTGAGAGTATCTAGATATTCGACTTGCGCTTTCTGACTATATTTTGATTAAATCATGTCTAAATCCTGAACAGATACGATGGCGAGGATGTGGTGAAGGTGGAGGAGTTAACCACTTCAGCAACTTTTTTTTGGCTAATATTTTCGTTTATTTTGTTTCTGTCGGTTTTGTTTGTGTCGGGAACAGATACTTCACTAGTTCACTGGCGACTATGGAATGGGCACTTTCACTGCTATTGACCAATCCCCAAGTTTTAGAGAAGGCTCGAGCTGAAATTGACAAACGCGTTGGTCACCACTGTCTAATTGCTGAATCAGATACTCCACAAACCTCCCTTATCTCCGCTGCATCATCAACGAGACAATGCAGATGTACCCAGCAGCCCCATTACTCTTGTCTCGCGAATCCTCAAAGGATGCACAGTGGGAGGCGTTCGCATCCCAAGCGGCACTATGCTACCAGTGAACATGTGGCGATACAGAATGACCCCAGGATTTGGGCTGGCATTGGAGTCAATGATCCAGTGTTTTGATTGGGAAAGTGCGAGTCAGGAGATGGTTGACATGACCGAAGGCAGTGGACTCACCTTGCACAAGGCTCAACCCTTGATGGCTAAGTGTCGGCCTCAACCGACAATGGTCAACCAGCTTTCGCAAATCTGAAACCCATTTTGGGACAAGATTGCCTCTCGAGGCTACAAGAAACTCGTTTCTTCTTTGCTGGATCTGTCGAGTTCTACATGACTTTGTCGGTTATGCCTAGAGGTCTAGAACTTGGAACAAATGGCGCACGGTGCACCCATTTAAGATCAATTTCCCTTCTAGAAATGATTGTTCCTCTCTCGCAGTGTGTTCTCCGAATAAACCGAGCACCATACCACTGCCTTGGCCTATATGCTTTCACCATTATTATTCTCTCTTGCACACTCTTCCTATTTTTATGCTGCACAAGTTGGTGGTCCTCTTACCCAATTCGAGATCTTTGCACAAACCCCAATTGATCTTTCGCTCTTTTCTTTAGGAATTATATTTATGTATTGCCTTTGTGTATATCTACATAAACCTATACTATAGTTTACCAAAAAAATGTTAACCCATACAGGAAAACCATCACTGGAAACTCAAATAGTACATGTTTTCTAGGGATAGAAATACAACAGTACAACAGTGCTACGTGCACAAGAAAAAAACACAAGAAGAAACACAACCAATCTCTAGCCGTCTATTGTTGTAATGAAGCATGAACCGAACAATTTGTTGTTCAAACCACCATTCCCTAAATCTGAGGGGGCTATACGCATCATGCCCATAATTTGCTATTCAAAATTTGACTTTGACTACATAATTTATACTACTATCTATCACTGTTTTGCCTTTGGGTTTAAGTGAGATGTCTGTTACGGAAATCATGCACTGCTCTCTTCTTTAGGAATATCTATATATATAAACATAGTACTGTAGTTCACCAGAAAAATGTTAACCCATACAGGAAAACCATCGATGAAAACTCAAATAAATGTTTTCTAGGAGTAGAAATATGTATTGGTGTAGAAAAATGAAGCATGAACCAAATAATTTGTTGTTCACACCGCCATTCCCTAAATTCAAGGGGGCTACGCATCATGCCCAAAATTTGAACGTGACTACATAATTTTATATTACTATCTCTCACTGTTTTGCCTTTGGGTTTAGACTTTATCAAATGTATTTTCTATTACTAATCATGCAACGCCTCCCAACACTTTTCAACGCCATAATTGTAAGCCGACACTGGCATTGGCAGCGTTTTGTGGCGTCCATGGGCTTCTCGTCTCTTCCATCAATTCAACATATATCGTGTTCATGCTTATTTGTAATGTCAGTAAATGAACTACTATACAACTCAAACATCAAGGCAAGATTCTCTCTTTGAATTTTTATAATACTCCCTTCCTTCCTAAATGAAAATTCACTTTCCCTATTACGGAGATCTTAAAAACTGTCAATATTTTTCAATTTACAATGATTTATGTATGTACTATAAATCTTGTTTAATATGATAAATTTCGAAGAATTTTATAAGACAAAAAATTTATAGTTATTTAGAAGGAGTACTAAATTATCACCTCCACCAGTTTTCCCTCTAGTTGACCAAACTATGGCTGCTGCTCAATACCTCCTCTGCTTTGCTCTACTTGTAGCCTTGTACACTTTCACCAGACACTGCCTTAACAAGATCAGAAACCTCCCACCAAGCCCTTTCCCGGCCCTACCCATACTCGGCCACCTCTACCTCTTCAGAAAGCCCCTCCAACGGGCCTTATCCGACATCTCGGCCCATTTCGGCCCGGTGCTCCTCCTCTACTTCGGCTCCCGTCCAGTCCTTCTGATCTCTTCTCCGTCCGCTGCCGAAGAATGCTTCGGCAGAAACGACATTGTATTCGCCAGCCGCCCGCGTCTCCTCGCCGGGAAAGTCGTAGGCGACGGCTACACCACCATGGCGTGGGCCCCGTACGGCGAGAACTGGCGGAAGCTCCGCCGCATCTGCTCCGTCGAGATCCTCTCGTCCCACAGCCTCCAACTGCTCGGAGGCTTACGCGCCGACGAGGTCAGGTTGTTGCTCCGCCGGCTGTGGCGGATTGGCGGAGATCAGGCGGTGGATATGAAGGCTTTTCTCTTCGAGATGGTTCTGAATGTGATGATGAGGATGATAGCCGGAAAAAGGTATTGATTGATTTAGGTGTCAATTTGTTGATGATTTTAAAAGGAACAGTCCTGTCTTGGATCAGGGGGCCGCTCTCTACTTGAGATCAAACAGGGGCACAGCAGGCTGTTGAATAGTCATGTCTGCTGTGCCCTCCATTCTCATCCCGAGTTGGGAAATGTCATTTGAACCGTTCACTGTTTAGATTTAGACGCCAGCATCTACCCTGTTCGTTTGCTTAAGAAAAAATGTGATTTGTTTACTGGATCTAGATATCCCTGATAAACTTGATTTTTTACGGGGGCTGTTGTACACATCAAAGTCTACAAAATAAAATGGTTCAAATCATATTTTCGACCTAGAACAATGCCTAGGCCCCTTTGGATGGAGTGATTTAAGAGGAAAGAAAGAAATGAAAAGATTGTGCTTTCTTAAGGAATTACCCATTTGGATTGAGCATTTTGGTGAGAAATAAAGAAAAAAAGTACAAAGAGAAAATGTTTTGAGTGACTCTTCTCCTTTCTTTTCTCCTTCTTTCTCACCATCCAAAGGAGGTGCTAGGGCACAACGGAAGGGGGGAGGGGGGCTGCCCCCCAAGGGGGCAGCAGCGTGCTGCTGTGCCCCGTTTGTGGGCCCACCCCGGTCTCGTTCCGATGATCGGAAGCGTTCATTTTGTAAAGCTCGTCAAGTAGAACACTATGCATAAAGTCAACTTAATTGGATATCATTAAGTGCCTGATCAGAGCCCATATAACTCTCAGTCCAAGGGTTACAGTGGATTTGATCCAGTGTTTCGGATCCATTCTTTTCAAAATAAAAAGGTTTCGATCAGGCACTTAATGATATCTAATTAAGCTAATTTTTTGCAAAGTTGTTCTACTCGATGAGCTCTACAAAGTGAACGCTTCCGATCATCGAAGCGAGACCAGGGTGGGTCCACAAACGAGGCACAGCAGCACGCAGCAGCCCCCCCCCCCCCGGCACAACAACCTGTTGTGCTGCGAGGCCCCCTGGTCCTAGTCGCTTTTTAGGATTGACCCCCCTGGGCCCAATCGTTTTTTTTAAGGATTGACCCCCTGGTCCCAATGCTTTTTAGGATTGATCGGTATGTTTTCTTCATTTATGTGTCTTTATCGTACCTATTTTCATGATTGGAATGGTTTATATATGATGGAGCTCATCGAGACTAAGTTAAAATTCATGTGAACATCAATCAACACATAACGCTACAAGATTTATCTCCATGTATATAAATTTGATAAAGTGTCAAGAGGGGTTTTTTTTCCCAATATAAATGTTCTCTGTTATCACGTTGCTAGATAATCTCTCAGTATAATTTTTGTCATGTTTATGGTCCATGGAGGTGTAAAACATGAAAGTGTTCAATCATCAAAGTGAGCATAGAAAAAACCCTCGAATGGGCAAACTTAATTTGTTTTTCACGTGAGATGTCTGTTACGAAAAGCGCATTGAGTCATATTAATGTAAGATGATCCATATCTCTGGTTGATTCAGTTATTATTCTCCTCTCTTTTTATTTTACTTAAAAGCAACTCCAATATTGGCTTCAAATGTATTTTGGAAAATCACGTGCCAATTTAACAGCTTTAAAAATTACTTACTCCAACTAATTAATAGGTCAAATTCAAAACACTTTTAAAGAAAAATTTAAGTAACATCTTAGTTTGTCACATGGCAAATTTGACATGAGAAGAGAAATGTTAAATACCACTTTAAATAATTTACAATTTTGGAGGAATTATTGCAGATGCCTACTTATCAAATTTGATATAATTGGTTGGAGATCCTCTATTGATCTTTGTTCTACCCGTCAGGGAGATTTATGAGTGTACTTGACGGTCAAAAATTATCAGAGCCGAATATAGTTGTAAGAACAATGGTGCAGATGTCATGAATACTAGCTACTTTGTCAAATTGGTTTTTTCGTTTTTTTTTCAAGTGTGTATCTATGCTCTACGCGCGTTTTTTGACTATATTATGATTAAATCGTGTCAAAATCCCGAACAGATACGACGGCGAGGATGCGGTGAAGGTGGAGGAGCTATTCCGAAGTGAAGGGGCAAATATGGGGGATTTCTTGCCCATTTTGAGGTGGGTTGGAGTGGGAGGCTTTGAGAAGAAGTTGATGGCATTGAAGGAGAAAAGAGATGTGTTTGTGCAGGAATTGATAGAAGACAATCGGAGAAGAATGTGGGGTGGTAGTGGTGGTGGTGAGGCGGAAGGAAAGAAGACGATGGTTGAGATGTTGTTGACACTGCAAGAATCAGAGCCTGAGTATTACACAGATCAGATGATCAGAGGCATCATGAAGGTAAGAATCCCCGCTCTAATTTCGTTCATTCTGGTCTACTATCTTACTGGCAGATATTTCTGGAAGCAATTTTGCCATAAAAAAGAAGAAGAAGAAGAGTGTGCTTTCCAACTTGTAAAACTTGAAGGCCCTATGGGTTTGAAGCCAAGAACTTATATGTGCAACCCAAAGCTCTAACCTCTTCAGCAACATTTTTTGATCAACTAACCACTTCAGCAACTAACATCCTTTAAAAGAGGATAATTATTCTATATACTATTACAGCATTACATCATTTTCTACTTGCCCCATTTGGATGGCGCGTGCTATATGTGATATGTCATTAAAACACTAATGTTTGAAATCGGTATATTACGGAAGCATCTCTCCAAGGATTGATAAAGTAGAAATATTCTTGTTATTTCTCTTACTCATCTTCCTCACAAATTGGATCCCACTCTAGTCTCATTTTCGAACAAAATAAGACGGCTAACTTTTTTCTTTATTAGCCCCACCATATATAGAAGAAACATATGTCTTCTAGGCCCCAATTTGATAATTGATAAAAAAGATAAATTCTGTGATTGGTGAGTGATTACAGTGCTCCTGGAGCACCGCCACATGGTGCTCCCAAACCCTTCTCCATCACACGATTGTGTGGTGGATAAGGGCCATGGAACACCATCACACTCATATGTAGTGAAGAAAGGCTTTGGAGCACCACAAGGCGGTGCTTCGATAATAGTAGACAAGTTTTCATGATTGATTCCCTGAATTTAACTATTGCAAAATGGACCCAGAATATCATGTAAAGATATGAGATTGTAATTGTTTCGTCAATGTTTCATCAGAATATGGATCATGATCTATCTGTTGGAATATGGTAGTCTGTTAGAGAGTTAGTTGATCCCAGTTTTAGTATGTTATTAGTTTCTGCCGTACAAATTAAGCTTCAGAACAAATTCCAGCAGACACACCCCATTCCTCCTTCGATCCAATCCCTTGGGTTCGCATGCTATGGCAGCGGATATTATTGGGCAAAATATATGGGAATCGGAAAGAATGGCTGCTATTTCAACATGTTATATTGATATGAAATCCTGACGACTGACGTAGTATATTCCCCCATGCACAAAAGAAAAAGAAAAGGAACATGTTGAAACATAGAAATATGGTACCAAAGTGTAAGATAGTATACTATTCCGTTCATGTGATGTTTGGTCATGACATTGACCAGAAAATCATTTTAGTTCATGTGGAGTGAGCAAAGCCTATTGTCTTGGTTTTTATAAATGCCTGGTCAAAAACTGAGATTGTGGATTCAAATACCTACAGCATTGAGTTTAAGCAGGTGAAAAATTCTTCTCTTTTTTTATGTTGAGCTAATACGTACGTTTAATTTGTATCTGTAGGTTCTGTTTGTGACCGGAACAGATACTTCACGGGCGACTATGGAATGGGCACTTTCACTTCTATTGAATAATCCCCAAGTTTTAGAGAAGGCTCGAACTGAAATTGACATACAAGTTGGTAACAGCCGTCTAATCAATGAATCAGATATCACAGACCTCCCTTATCTCCGCTGCATCATCAACGAGACACTGCGGATGTACCCAGCAGCTCCATTACTGGCGCCTCGTGAGTCCTCGGAGGACTGCACAGTGGGAGGCTTTTCCATCCCACGTGGCACTATGCTACTGGTGAACATGTGGGGAATACAGAATGACCCCAAGATATGGGTGGAGCCGGGGAAGTTCATGCCAGAGAGATTTGAAGGCGTCGAGGGGTCAAGACATGGGTTTATGTTTGTGCCTTTTGGGTCAGGAAGGAGGGCTTGTCCCGGTGAGGGTTTAGCACTTCGTATGGCTGGGCTGACATTGGGGTCACTGATCCAGTGCTTTGATTGGGAAAGAACGGGTAAGGAGATGGTTGACATGACCGAAGGCATTAGACTCACCTTGCACAGGGCTCAACCCTTGATGGCTAAGTGTAGGCCTCGTCCAACAATGGTCAACCTTCTTTCACAAATTTGAAACCCATTTTGGTTCTCAAGCCTACGTGAAGATCGGAAGTGGTTCTACTTCGAAGAATCGGTCAAGTTCCTCATGCCCTTGTTGATTACGTCTAGAACTTGGCTTTTGTTTACCTCTGCACGACTATTTCCTTTATAAAGAGCTTTACCGCCGGTCCATTTGTTCAGTCTTGTGTCAGCAAAATTTCTGACTGCACATGGTGTAGTGTATGTGTTGACAAATTGTTTTTTTTTTTTTTTTTCTTACAAAGGATTGGAAGACCGACCAGTGTAGCTTCTCCACATGGGCATGACCAATGAGGTTCCCACTCACTATGGCATGTGTAGTTGTTTATCGATTGGCAATCATCTCCAGGAATGTAAACTATTTTGTTAACCAATTTGTATTTCATCATCTCACGCTCATAATGTAACAAAATTGAAATGTCAAATTAGGCTTGTCAATAGGCCGGATTTAATCCGAATCCGATCCTATGCTGAGAGAAATGAGGTGGTTTTGGGAACCCCATGTGAAATGAGAAAGGTGTTTTTGTGTGTAATGCTTTGGGTTGTTTTCGAAAATGCCTTGTCAAGAGTCTTAGATCAAGGTTTCAAATTTGGTAATGTATACACTTTGAGCTATTGAAAAAGTCTTTTCATTTTTCTGTTGAGCTACTCTAGAACTGGGGGATTTTGTTTTATTTGTACCTGAAGGTTCTATTTGCTTCAGGAATTGATACTTCTGTTGCGGCTATGGAGTTGGCACTGTCACTTCTATTGAACAATCTCCAAGTTTTACACAAGGCTAGCTCAAAATTGACTTACAAGTGGGTTGATGTCGTCTGATTGATGAATCAGACTTTCTGATCTCCCTATTTCTGCAGTATAATCAGCAAGACAATGCGTATGTACCCACCAGGCCCATTACTAATTCCCCATGCGTACTCAGAGGAGTGCAGAAGGAGGCTTCCATATCCTGCGATGCACTATGCTACTGGTGAATGTTTGGGCCATACACAATGACCGCAAGAATTGGACAGAGCCGAGGAAGTTCATGCCAGAGAGATTTGAAGGAGTAGTTAAGACTCAAGAGATGGTTGTCCTGGGGAGGTTTTAGCACTTTGTACAGTTGGGTTGGCATTGCGGTCACTGATCCAGTGCTTTGATTGGGAAAATGTGGGTGAGGAGATGGTTGACATGTCTGAGGGCACTCAAATCAATTTGTCCAAGACTAATTTCGAGAACCGGAGGTATAACCTCCAGTACTCTTGAGAGATTTTTTAGTGGCGACGAGAGTCGAACTTGGGAACTAAATCCTTACTCGCTCTCATGCTCTCGATCAATTGTCAAGAACCCTTAAATTTGAAAGTCCTCCTGTTATTTTACAACCCCGGAAAATCATTACTATGCTCCATATTGAATCCTTGGGGTGTTGCAATCGATCTGTCTGTTCCGTTAATGTTCTTATTTTTTAAGTACTTATTTTTTGTTTTACAAGATAAATCATTCTCTTACAATGCATCACCTTTAATTAAAAAATAAGTACTTGTCCGTGAGCAAAACGGCTTCGTTCCCTTAGCGGAACGGGGATATTAGGTGTCAATTTTTTAAGTCTGAAATGGACTTGTCCGTTACCCCAATTGGCAAATGGTACCACTTGCACAAAGGAGTGCCACTGCTGTTGCTTACAACCGAATTAATTAACAAACAAAATTTTCTTGAGTTGCACTGGCACCTCGTCATCATACACAAATCAGTGGCTAGGAAGGAATCCAAGAATAGGATTAAGTGGAGACAAAACTGCTCATTTATAAACATACGAAACCTTTCTTTGAACAATCAATAGAAGTCGTCCAAAAATGCAAAAGCAAAGTCCTACGCGAAAGCTTGAAGAACGACTCAATGCAAAAATTTGAGAACAATGTCTTTGAAAAATGCCATGGCGACAAAAATTCGAGTACTTTATTCAACTTTTGGTAGTAGTTTTCTTGTAAAAAAAAAATTAGGCAAAGAAATAAAAAGATGAATTAACCAATCTTTAGCATAAGTTTCAATCGACTTTAGCTGTAGGCTAGGGCTGTTCCTCCGTTACCAAAGAGAGAGAGAGAGAGAGAGAGAGAGAGATCCACTCGACTTTGCCTCAAAATGGCTGCATTTATGCAAATAACCATCGCCACCTCTCCATACAACATGATAAAATTTCTCACAAAAAACCAATTGCCATGGACAAAAATGGCGACATTTATGTAAATTACTATCGCCTCCTCAGTATTAGTGTTTGTGAGTTACTACATAGGATTTTGGTAGTAGCTATTTGTGTATGTGCTTATTCTGCTTTTTGTTGTGAGTGATGATAGCCTAGTTCATATTACTTGCTTTTTTTTTTCCTTTTTTTTTTTATCAACAAGCCCTATTATAAATAGTCAACTATTCATTGTGCCAAACCTAAAGTCCAAAGTCTAAGCTCTACCCCTTGAAACAGCTTAAATCATAAGCTAATTAATTATGTTGCGCACATATGTGTCACATCTGCCCATGTGAAAGAGAGATCACTCAGCAATGCGATAAAATTAAGGGGCCGTTCGGCTAAATAAGCCACTTGACTTTTCTTTTTTTGTCTTTATTCAATTTTTTTTTGCATTTGTTAGTTTTTTTGTCAATTTTTAGGAAATTATTGCTTCTTCATGACGAGAAATTTAAAAAGTAAAAAATTACAATCGAAATCCAATTTTTTTAATAAAGACGAAAAAATTGGCTTATTAGCTTATTTTTGTCTTTATTCAAAAAAAATAGGTTTCGATCGTAATTTTTTACTTTTTAGATTCCTTTCGTCATGACGAAGCAATGATCTCCAAAACATTGATGAAAAACTAACAAATGTGAAAAAAATTTGAATAAAGATAAAAAAATAAACCACTTGACTTATTTAGCCGAACGACTCCTAAGGGACCAAATCCATAAAGTCAAAAAACCTCAGCAGAAGAAAATACAAAACATGCAAAATTAACCGAAGTTTCAATATTTGCAACTGCAATCGAACTCGATTTGAACCCCAACGGATTGTTCTGCACCTACACCGTACTCATGCCGTCGAGGGTATTGGAGGTTGCACTTTGCACTTCTTCCTCACAAGATAAAAACGGCTAGATCACGATTGTGGAACACCTGCCACAACCGATTTGGTGAAATAAACCAATGTCTTTCTCTCTTGATTGCATAAAAAATAAACTCAAATACTTTTGTAGGAATCTTGGAAAACCATGAAGACCTCTGAAACGGGATTGCCAACACATACAAGCAAGAGGGTGACCCATAAGCTGCACTTTTGAAATCAACACTTGAAATTACCGAACTGAATTGTGTGTCATAATTCTCACATCATGAAGGTTACAGTTGCTATATTAATCGTACGGTGTCTAAATTCAACGAACTAGAAAGAGAAACTCTCAGATTGCCTCGAGAGACCCTCCAAATGCCTCATTTCCATCTACCAAATTACGAAAAGTCCAACACCAAAAAAAAAACAGTTTTCATTTTCCCCCCTCCCCCCCGCCACCCAAAACAAAAACAAAAAAAATTACAATAACGGTATCTATTGGTTACTAGGGATGATATTGACATTCTGCTTTTAGTCAACTATATATTTTATTCAATTCTTGTCTCCAAAAAAGTCTTTCTCTAATCTGGCGCGCTTTGACTTGTTCCACGCGCCCTTTGTTCAAACCTCCACTCCTCCATCACACTTTCCTCCTCCAGTCCGCTCTACAAAACCCACCCCCCAACCCCAATTCCACTTCAACCCAAACCCAAGCAGGTGTGGAACACAAGTTAGGAAGGGAAAAACTATGGGCATGTTTGAAAGCGTCGGTGGGGGGGGGGGGGGGGGTTGGTGAAGAGATGTTTATTTTAGGGGCACAAGTTGGTTCTCAGGACTAAAATGCATTTGACCACCTTGTCCGTGGCATTGAAGAGCCGCCTAAACCATAAAGGGGTTTTATGGTCCATTTGACCTTAATCCCAAGAATCAAACAAGAACTGGACTAGATTCGGAAATAGTACTCAGGCAAACAAATAAAGGACTAGCTTGTCATTTTAGTCTATGGACTAATAATCCCAAGACTACTAGTCAGGGCGTAACTAATACCCCGCCAAACAATAGACAATCTAACGCGCCCTATGTAGCTACCCACGGATATGAATTCAACTGAAGCAATAGGCACAGCCAAAATAATTGAAAGAAATTACACCCAATGGAAGCAATGGGCACAGCCATATAAATTCAAAAGGTTGATCAACAAGGAGGAGAAACGTAAAATGTCGTAGAAAATAAATAGGATAAACATTGTCAGGAAACCTCCCCGAAGAAAAAACCAGCAGCCTGCACTGTAAAGGTCGCATGAGATGCAAAATCAACACGATTCCCTGCACCTTACGAGAATCTTTAAACCAGAAGGTAGTATTACACTTTCCCAAGCAGGAAAAACAGAACGAAAAGCACTAAAATGTTAAAAGACCAAATACAGAACGCAGGTCATCCGAAGAAGCGATCTTTCCAGAAGGATGCGAGTTCACGGAAAAATATACAGATGAACAATGGTGGTAGAATATAAAGTGCACGCGTACATGCATCAGTAAGGTGAATCACAGAATATCAGTGTTTCCCGCTTGTACAATGTGTACTGGCATTTGATCTAGAAATTTAAAGTACGGTTTCTTATAGCTGCTCGGAATTGTAGAAGAAAACTATGAACCCATCAGTCGTAACTTGCAATAATCCTCAGCGTCCATGTTGTGCGTACAAATTAGCAGTCAAAGAAAGCCCAACTAATCCTAAGGCCATGTTTTAGTTTCCCCAAGGAGACAAAGCATAAACCAACCCAACCCTAAACATGAAGCAACTCACTCCAGAAAGGTTAACATTGATCTGCAGCTTAATCCACACACTTGCTATACTCCTATTTCTCGGATTCAGAAACAATGATTTGCTCACTACTTTGTTATTTGGTTGTTGAGGCATCGGAAAAAACTGAAGAGATAATTGTTGCAAAGATAAAACAAATCATTGATTCATCAAAACAATACTCGACTACAACTTGAGGGCTTAAGCAACCATAAAAGGAACACATTTGTCAAGATGACCGATATGGCGATACCCCAAGCAATGGCTCTAAGCTAAGCAATTGATGCTGCAGGAACGTGTAAACGGATTCGGTAGTCATGGCAGCTATTCGGACAACAACACCTACCCCCTGCATATGAGAAGGGTAACAAGTTTAATAGTCACTGAAAAATGCGATGATCCGAGTACCTCTTGCTTTGACACTTCAAAACAAAGTACCTCCTATATCTTTGATTTTGTCCAGTAAAAATGAATAAATATGTCTTTTACAATGATAACAATCAACTATTTGGAAGGTACTAAAAACCCGGCATTCAGATGAGTGTTTTTTTTTTGCAATAGGTAGCGTTAGTTGGTTAATGTGTTAGATTACTACATGGGGTGTTGATGTTGGTCCATCAGTTTGAACCCAAAGCCTCCTAACACTTGAGTGCTGGTACACATCCACTGGATTAGAAGCCTAGGTGTTGTTTGGTTGTTTTGTCTCTTGTTTTCTGTCTAATGTTCTATGCATGAAGCGTGAGTATTTCGTGAAACCAGATCATAAAAACCAAAGAGTACGTTTATAGAATAATAAGATATGCATATACAAGTGCACAAATAAGTCCCAAGCACCACAATCACAATTCACAAACTGTTTATCTTCTTCTTCTTCTTCTTTTTGTAAAAGACAAACTGTTTTATCAGTCATGTAAACAAAATGACTATGTTCTGTCCGTGAGAATAGTCGAATATTTGGAAGTTACAAAATACCTGGATGGACAATGATACAATCTTAGATACTCTGAGCGAAAACATAAAAATCACAAGAAAAGCGATCTTGATAACCAACGAAAATATTTATATAATCAAGTATATGCATATATATGTTAAAGCATCAAATTCAAAACTAATTGGCTGCTGTGAGTGGAGACATCGCCTTTTGGAGGTAGTAATTAATCAATGTGGGACAAGCTCTAACAATACGTAAAGGGACAAGTAAGTTGCACCGAATTGCGGGAGTTGACATAGAGAATCGTACGTAATTAGCTACCTTATGGGAGATGGAGTTGATGGAAGTACCTTAGGACCAAAGACACTGCAAGAAGCAATAAACGCCGGTTTAGTCAAGCAGTGATCGGCATTTATTTTTCCGTAGGGTCTCAAAGCAGTGGAAGGCATATGCAACTGCTCTGACATCAAGTTCTTTACATATTGTTGAACTTGGTTTTGACGTGCTGCATTTTTGGCCTAAAACCAAGAAAATGACAACTAGTTACCAACAACATTCCTTTCATCCTCACGTAGCTAAATAAAGTAGACCAAGGATACACCAAAGTCTTAATACTCGAAGACCCATTACCTACCCCAAGAGTATGACCATAGCAAGAACTTGATAGTCTTGCATGCGTTTAGCAATAGTAGTTATGCTTCCTTGCTCCAGCAATATCTATGCCAAAAAGAGAAAATATTCAAGATAAGCACCTATGACATGTAGATGCATGAAGCTCAAACTTTATTCCCTAAATTCCAAGTAGTGAAGAAATAATATAGAACCAAGTCAGTTTGCTGAGACGGTTGAATAACTCGTAACATAATCAAAAAGTCAACAAACAAATATATCACCATCTTTCAGATACTAAGGCTGTTTTTGGCCCAAGGATCTGGGTAAAGAAAAGGAAAAGGAAATAGAAAAGTTAAAGGAAATAAAAGGGTGTCTTCTTCCGTTAATATAATGGCAGATTATACAAGATGGTCTCATCAAGGCTCTCCATGAGCTCAATGAAGGGCTTTATTTAAAAAATGAAGTCAACATAAATATTAGTTTTCTTAGTAGGACAATACGAGTGAACAACACACTAAAAAAAAGAAAAGAAAAAGAAACAAACGACTACCAAAGGTTCCATGATTAAAACAACCTCCTTATCTGTATTGCTGTTGATTTTTATTTTTATTTTTTTGGGATAAGTATCTGTATTGCTGGTAATGAGCACGGGAAGTCAGCCATATTCAGTACACAACAACGTAAAAGCATCTGGAAGAGGAATATTACCGCATCAAGAAACAAAGGTTGGTCACCTTCTAAGAAGATGTGGTTGGTGCTTTTGTAGAGCTCAAAATCCCATCTTTCTCCGCTCTCATGACGGCCACTAGTGATCCAATCAACAATAAGCAAGTTTGAGTCAGCTGACACCCTGAAGACTTGCTTTTGGGAGTACTTTGCAGTGGAGAAACACGTCACCGGATCTGGAATCACAGCCAAGAGAGCACCACTTCCAATTCTTGCCTATGGCATAAATTAGCCGTTTTTAGTAGCAAGTATTTGTTTCATAACTTCAGAGAGAAGAGAGAGAGAGAGAGAGAGAGAGAAGAGGTTGGAAGATCTCCTTCAATGGTTGCGCATTGTATCCAACAAACTTCATCTTGTTTCCCAAAACAAACAACCCAATTTCTCGCAAGTTGAGTTACATCTCGAAAATAGAGTTACAAGCATGTCTCCCTACTTTAACTGTTAAGGCGTGATGTAAAAATATATAGCATGGACTACTTAAATGATTCAATAACTATTTGCCTCAAGAATTCTAGAAGTGAACGGATCATTGGAAGTTTCACACAATGCCTATAGAGTTGCCTATGCGTTTTCAATAGCTAAACGACCAAGTACCCAACTCCATAACAAGGTATAATCTATCATACGTGCCAAAGCTATAAAACGCATAAAACCATAAATAAGGAGGATGGTACTAAGAAGAAACCGTTTTCCATTTGAGAACTTAAAACCCCAAGAACAACTGTTTACTCTTCTCGTTCTTCTTGCTTACTAAATCATATAATAAAAAGCAAATGATAACACTACAATTTTTGTCCCTTTCTTTTTCCAATACCACACCTAAGACTAAAGCAAACAACCAACGTAACTGATACCAAACATAACGAACTCAGGATACCATGGTTTGTCGATTAAGGAAGAACAGATACCTCCAATACTTGTTCACAGCACTTAGATTGCAGAGCCTTGTAGACCTATATTCAATGTCAAAGTAAAAACTTTAACAAATTAACACATAGGATAGAGCACATAGAATCAGTATATAAGGTGCATCATACGCAAACAGCAAGGCGTTGAAACTAATTAAATAGAAGGCAACCAACTAAAATTGACCTTCGTGGAAGCCTGGGTGGTCAAAACAGTGGTGCAACCATCTCCAATTGTTAAATCACATGAGATTGAATCTCCCTGCGTTCACCCAATGTGCAATATTAGTACCCAAGAGAAAGAGAGAGGGGGTACAACTCGCAAACAAATTATTATTCAGTATAATAACAAATTTTAGGTATGTTCATTTTCCTGATAATCGAATAGGGCGAAGTATGAATTACCTCTTTATGGTTTGGTCTTTTGGCAGATGACACCTCCTTGAATTTTACTAATGACCATTTCTCCTCCTTGTGGTCATTAGTAAAACTCAGGGAGGTTATCCACCAAAAGGCCAAACCATAAGGAGGTAATCCGTACTTTGCCCAATTGAATATGTTGGGGCCAGCTTACGCGGATCTTGACTAATCCTAATGTCTACTAGCGGAAGACAAATTAAAGCCGGGGAAAAACTCGTATCGATTGGCCCAATAGCAACTAGAGGTATCCCATATCGGATGAGCAAAACCTAAGACCCAGCATTAACCACCATGCCAATCCTTGGTTATGTGTGTGTGTATAACTATATCCACGTTCATATGCAAATGAATATAGAGAATGGGGAGTGAGGACATACGGAGACAATGCCACCACCATAGGTGAGAGAGTAAATCCAAACAACATCAGTTTGGGAGCTACCCACCTGTATAAGCAAAACGTAAAGGTAAATGGTAAAATCTCATATTGTTGCTTCGTAATGGGTAATGATTGAAATTAAAGAAAATATAGAAAAAAGAGACAGATTGGTACTAGTACAGAACCTTTGTTGGGATGATGAATTTGAGAGGATATTTGGAGAAGCATCGGGTGACCGTTGACTTCCCTCCAATTCTTTCCACTACCACCTTCCCCGTTTCCATCTCTCTCGATGCGATTCTGCTTGTGTTGTTCAAAAAGCTGATGCGATGGACCATATATGTTCCTTCCACTATGGAAAGTTGGGAGAGAAAGAAAACTCAGTTGATGCCCGTCCCTGTGCCCTACTACTTGCGAGGAATTGGTTTGTTTGTTTTGGATACAATGCGCAACCATTGAAGGAGATCTTCCATCCTCTTCTCTCTCTCTCTCTCTGAAGTTATGAAACAAATACTTGCTACTAAAAACGGCTAATTTATGCCGTTGGCAAGAATTGGAAGTGGTGCTCTCTTGGCTGTGATTCCAGATCCGGTGACGTGTTTCTCCACTGCAAAGTACTCCCAAAAGCAAGTCTTCAGGGTGTCAGCAGACTCAAACTTGCTTATTGTTGATTGAATCACTAGTGGCCGTCATGAGAGCGGAGAAAATTGGGATTTTGAGCTCTATAAAAGCACCAACCACATCTTTTTAGAAGGTGACCAATCTTTGTTTCTTGATGCAGTAATATTCCTCTTTCAGATGCTTTTACGTTGTTGTGTACTGAATATGGCTAACTTCCAGTGCTCATTACTAGCAATACAGATACTTATCCCAAAAAAATAAAAAATTAAAAATTAAAAGCAATACAGATAAGGAGGTTGTTTTAATCATGGAACCTTTGGTAGTCGTTCGTTTCTTTTCTTTTCTTTTTAGTGTGTTGTTCACTCGTATTGTCACGCCCTTGATTTTTAACATAATTAAGTAATACATTTCAATAAAGAGTTTCGCTTATCATAGATATATTACCCCAAAGAAGTTCCCACCTGTTCAAATTACAAAATAAGTTCCCAACATTAAAGTTATGCAACTTAGGCACTCCGGCCCTAAATAGAACTTAAGTACTTGTACGAACTAACCTTTAAGTTACAAACAGTTTAGTCTAAAGGAATTTCTAAAATGAATAGTTACAAACTCATCTTTACCAAAAGAAAGTCAATTACAAAAGATGATTAAGTAACTACATGAGATTAGCTTTCAAAAGTTGTTCACTTCAAGCACTCAATATATGCAATCTACTGTCGAGCGTTTGAACTTGAAAAGAAAGATTAGGTTGAGCTACACTAGCCCGGCAGGAAAATCTTTACCGATTCCATATGTAAATATGATGAAATGAGCAGGTGAAGTGAAGACGAGATACAACTCAATCAACGGAAACAACTAGTTTAAGGGTATTCCAACGTTCAATGCAATCACTCTAATACATGCCAAAAGTACAATGTGCCGCCGAATTTCCACGGTGTCAACAACTCAAGTAAACTCAACCGACTAGCTATCGCCAATCTCCCTTCATCGGTATTTCCACCCCTTGCGTTACCGTATAACACCACGAGGATTACCATGTTATCACCCATTGCGTCACGGTGATCCCTAACGACACGAGTCACCTTATTACCACCCCTTGCGTTACGAGACTTCCTAAATCAACTTCTAACACAAACAATTATCTCCTTACTCAATATACAAGCTATGACCTTCCAAGATCACAATCATACATGAAATATGTTACGACATGCCAACTATGTCACAAATATGCCACAAACGTTCATAAATAATCAATCAATCACAAATTGCATCTTATTGACATTTAATCAAGTAAACTATCATTTAATCTTTATTAACGAAGGGCCACTGGGTCAAGAATAACATCCACTAGTAATAGGAAGTCAAGACGATAGAAAAAGGGTCTTAGGGCTAGCCAACGAATGTTGGTAGACCGACATACCCCCACTATAATGGTTATAACTTTCTGTGTGCTCAGAGTACTGAGGTGATTTTGGTGGCAATGAAAAGCTAACTTCAAGACCTTCGAATCGATACCAAGTTTGCATGAATCCATGCAAATTGGATGTCGGACGAGAAAGTTACGACCGTTTGAAGTTGGGCTGAAAACCAGAAGACGAGCAGAATGTTCAGAGAGGGAAGGGTGTTTGGGGTATCGATACCTGGCTGAAATTTTCCAGAAAAGGAAGGGGTATGGATACCCCATGTTTGGGTATCGATACAACGCAGTTCGGAGGTGATTTTTTGCAGTTTTGACAGACTTTCAAAGCAACGAAGGGGGGGCGATCCAAGCACGACCCATGCATCAAAACATATGTACACATAGAAGGGGTAAAGATGTCCCTACCTCGCGACAATAACTAAGATCTATGAGTTTTGAACATAGTTGTAAAAAGCGCGC
This sequence comes from Rhododendron ovatum, assembly GCA_019656835.1. Classification (NCBI taxonomy): domain Eukaryota; kingdom Viridiplantae; phylum Streptophyta; class Magnoliopsida; order Ericales; family Ericaceae; genus Rhododendron; species Rhododendron ovatum. The sequence goes on along the minus strand of CM033795.1, from coordinate 34,439,200 downwards.
CTAGGCGCGCGCCTAGGCGCCAGGCGAGGCGAGGCGCACATATTGCGCCTTGGGGCAGCCCAGGCGCATGGGCTTCAATAAGGCGCAGCTTAGGCGCAAAAGGCGACAAAAAGGCGACAAGGCGAGAGGCGCACGAAAAGCGCGCTTTTTTTAAAATTTAATCTCAGCCCTAGGATTTTGAAGATTTAACCCCCACCGTTAGATTTGAAACAAAAAAAAACACAAGTAAAGGGTTGCAGCTGATTGCTCTCAGTCGATCTCACCCCTCTCTCACTCAATCTCACTGCCGACTGCTCTGAACTCTCGATCTCTCTTCTCTCCTGCTCTCGACTCTCGATCTCTCTTCTCTCACTTGCCGACGACTTCTCTCAGTCGACCAACTGCCGACGATCTCTCACGGCTGCTGTCGTCGATCTCTTGCTGCTGCTGTCTTCGATCTCTTGCTGCTGCTGTGCTGTCTTCGATCTCTTGCTGCTGCTGCTGTCTTCGATCTCTCTGTCTCTCGTCTCTCTCCTAACCAGAACCAGAGGTATTCTCCCCTCTCCGTCTCTCTCTGTCTCTCTCTTCTCATACGTGTATATATATATATATGTATGTATGTATGTTATCAGTACATATATATATATATATATGTTATAGCCGGATCTCTGTTTTATATATGTATGTTATCAGTACATATATATATATGTTATCAGTACATATATATATATATATATATATATATATATATGTTATAGCCGGATCTCTGTTTTATATATATATATATATATATATATATATATATATATATATATATATATATATATATATGCTATTAGTATATGACAGAGAAGGAAAAAATAAAAATAGGGGAATAGAAAATATATGGCTGTTTTTTCCCAAAAAAATAAGAAATTCGTATGTATTTGTGGCTGATTTTTACCAATGTGACTCAGGGGTTTACCTAATATAAATTGAACTTGTTTTTTTTTTATTTTTTTGCTTTTAGATGTCAAGCGAAGAAACTACGAATAGAACTGATCCTGCATGGAAGTATCACAGTTTGGTAGATCCCGCGAACACTAATAAATTGAAGTGTAATTTTTGTGGTAAAATAACAAATGGCGGGGTTTTTCGGGCAAAAAAACACCTTGCGGGAGGTTATAGGGACGTGTCAGGTTGTCCAAGATGCCCACCCGAGGTAAAACTAGAGATTCAAGAGTATATGGGAAAAAAGAAAACATTGAAAGAGCAAATGCAAATGATACCGGATATTGATGATTTTGGTTACGGTATGGAGGATGATGATGAAGATGATGTTATGGAGATTCCGGTTAGGGCCATTGGGCGAGGTAAATCTGCTGGAGGTAAATCCGTTGGAAGCAGTCAAGGCTCCGTTTCTAAACCTATGCCAAAAAAGCCGAAGACTAAAGGGCCTATAGATGTATTCTTCGCACCTAATCCAGATGTTGTGGTGAAAAATAGGAAAGGGAAACAACCAACAATTGATGCGAATGACCCATACAAGAAAGAATTAAGAGATCGTGCGGTAACGAGATTCGCAAGGTGGATGTATGATGCCGGTATTGCTTTTAATGCAGTTAAATATCCGAGTTTTGGGCCCGCAATTGAATCTATTGGGCAATATGGCCCGGGCATGAAACCACCAAGTTACCATGAGACACGGGTCACCTATTTGAAGAAGGAGGTGATTAATGTAAATACTTTGATGAAGGATCACAAAGAGGATTGGGTGAAATATGGATGCTCTATAATGGCGGATGGATGGAATGATAGGAATCAGAGGAGCTTAATCAATATTTTGGTGAATTGTCCGAAAGGCACAATGTTTATCGAGTCCATTGATACCTCAAGCTATTCTAAGGATGGAAAAAGGTTGTTTGAACTTTTTGACAAGTATGTGGAACTCGTCGGCGAACCCAATGTAGTCCAAATTGTCACAGATAGTGCCTCAGCTAATGTATCGGCTGGTAAGAATTTTATCTATTATATTTCATACTAAATTGTTTTTGTAGATTGTTCTTTATAGTAATACTTTCTTTTTTGTTTCAACGTCTAATAGGAAAGTTTTTGCAAAGAAAGCGACCAAATCTTTATTGGACACCATGTGCGGCCCATTGCATTGACTTGATGTTGGAAGATATTTTCAAGATACCACATCTTAAGGCGGTTTTTGAAAAGGCCATTAGGTTTAATGGTTATATTTATGCCCGTCCAGGCGTAATTAATATGATGAGGCGATTTACCGGAGAAAAGGAAATGGTGAGGCATGCAAAAACAAGATTCGCAACTGCTTTCCTCACTTTATCTAGGATTCATCAACAAAAGAACAATTTGAGGAAGATGTTCATTTCAGAAGAATGGACATCTAGTAAATGGGCAAAGGAGCAGTTAGGCAAAGAAGTGGCAAGATATGTTATGATGGCTTCTTTTTGGAATAATATTGTTTATGCTCTTAAGGTCTCTGGTCCTCTTGTGAAGGTGTTGAGATTGGTTGATACCGAGAGAAAGCCTCCCATGGGATACATCTATGAGGCTATGGATAGGGCAAAAGAAGCCATAGCCAAATCATTTGGTGAAAAGGTTGAAAAATATCAAGACATCTATGCTATTATTGACAATAGGTGGGCAATCCAATTGCATCGTCCTTTGCATGCTGCAGGACATTTTTTGAATCCGGAGTTCTTTTACTCAAACCCACAAGTTGAGCAAGATGTTGAGGTTATGACAGGGATTTACGATTGCATAACAAAGTTGATTGCAGATGAAGAGATACAAAATAAAATCACTTCTGAGATGACTGTTTACATGAAAGCTGAGGGACTTTTTGGACTGCCACTAGCAATTAGGCAAAGAAATACAAGGGCACCAGGTAATTTACAATTCCACGGTATAGTCTATTCATAATTTATTTTTACCATAACTTGATGGCTAATTAGTTCAAAATTTCAAATGCATAGCTGATTGGTGGGTTGCATATGGTTCTACGACGCCTAATTTGCAAAAGTTTGCGATAAGAGTTCTTAGCCTTACATGTAGTTCTTCCGGTTGTGAACGGAATTGGAGTGTCTTTGAACATGTAAGTATCTACGTCAAATAACATATACAATTATTAATTGTTTTCACCTTCTTGTATAAAATAGAAGTTCTTTTGATTCTTGCAGCTCCATAGCAAAAAAAGAAATAGGCTCCAGCAAAAACGCCTTAATGACTTGGTGTTTGTCAAGTATAACAGGGCACTAAAACGTCGATATGATATGCGAGATACAATTGATCCCATTTCTTTGACAAATGTTGATGAAAGCAATGAGTGGTTGCGTGGGAGGATGGATGGAGAATCTGATGAAGATAATGAGCAGGTGTTTGGTGATGATAGTTTAACGTGGGGTGATGTTGCTAGAGCTTCTGGAGCGTTAGAGAGTTCCAATGTAACTAGAGCTACAACATCAAGAGCACGAGCAAGGAGTGCCACATCCAATCCAATTGATTTGGTAGATGAAGAAGAGGCAGGTTCCGAAGAGACAGAAGAAGAGGAAGATGACGAGAGATACAAATCCGTTGGTGAAGAAGAAGAAGATGACGATTTTCTTGGTGTTGATATGGACGATGATTAGTAAACCATATCCTCCTTTGGATGATTGAAGTGCAACTAGGAAAAGTACTTGGATGCTTGTCTTTTATTGATTTTGACGTTTTAGTTTGTCTCTATACGAGATCGGTAGCTATTTAACATTTCATGAATATTTTTATGTATCTTTTGGATGGTAAACTCATTGGCTTAGTGCTTATTGCTTGAAATATTAGTGTGTGCTATTTTTTTCTATTTTTCTCCGCATATGTGCGCCTCGCTTCAAAAAGGCGCGCGCCTCGCCTCTCGCCTCTCGCCTCAGGCCCAAAAGGACTTTGCGCCTCGGTGCGCTTTTCGCCCGTGACAACTATGGTTTTGAACAAGCCCTAGCTTTCTTAAACTTCAAATCTTCGATTCGAGCCCGACCCAAGGATTTCCTAGCTCAAGGATGCGAATGGAGGGTCGAATGAAGGTTGATTCTTGATGGTTTTGAGGTATTTGAGTGAGGTTTTGTGTGAGGAGAGGAGAGAGAGAGGTAGCCCGGTGGAGAGGGGGAGAGAGAGACGGATGAGAGAGAGTGGAGGGGAGAAAATAATCTCCTACACACTATACACTACTATATATACTCATATATTCTTAAATCACACACTCACTCCCTCAATTCTCTATTCTTTCACTTCAATCCCCAAATCAAATAATCAACCAATAAACCACTTTTTCTCATTTAGACATTTATTAATCATTTTCAATAATTAAAGAAAATACGGGTCTCTACACGTATTGTCCTACTAAGAAAAACTGATATTTATGTTGACTTCATTTTTGAAATAAAGCACTTCATTGAGCTCATGGAGAGCCTTGATGAGACCATCTTGTATAATCCACCATTATATTAATAGAAGAAGACACCCTTTTATTTCCTTTAACTTTTCTATTTCCTTTTCCTTTTCTTTACCCAAATCCTTGGGCCAAATACAGCCTTAGTATCTGAAAGATGGTGATATATTTGTTTGTTGACTTTTAGATTATGTTACGAGTTATTCAACCATCTCAGCAAACTGACTTGGTTCTGTATTATTTCTTCACTACTTGGAATTTAGGGAATAAAGTTTGAGCTTCATGCATCTACATGTCATAGGTGCTTATCTTGAATATTTTCTCTTGTTGGCATAGATATTGCTGGAGCAAGGAAACATAACTACTATTGCTAAAACGCATGCAAGACTATCAAGTTCTTGCTATGATCATACTCTTGGGGTAGGTAATGGGTTCTTCGAGTATTAGGACTTTGGTGTATCCTTGGTCTATTTTATTCAACTAGGTGAGGATGAAAGTAAGAATGGACTTTGGTGTATACTTTGGTGTATCAAGGGTTAAGCGCCCATGGAAGTAAGAATGGACTTCCTGCATATGCCATAAGGTAAGTGATGCCTCACCCTTGTGATCAAGCTCATTTTAAGATTCATAGAACAGTATATCCACCTTGATCTACGAAGAACCCATTTCTTGCACCCTTAGAACTTCAAATCCTCCTAAAGTCCATGAAATGCGAAAAAATTAGAATCTACAAACAGATGGCAAATGCAATTCAGATATGTTTGGATAAGAATAGGAAATATCTCAAGCGATTAGGAAGTGAGTACAGACTTACAGTAGCAAAAAAGTAAAATAAACCAGCAAAATTGAAGTAAAATAAAACCCGCAAAACCAGTACACTAATGAAAATCCGTGGACCGAACTGTATCTCTAAATAACTCATGTATTTGGTATTTATTTATTAATATTTATTAATCAGCTCATGTGTGTGAGATTGTCTTGTTGCAGCATAGCAAACGATTTTGAAATTTCCCATCTTTCTTTTGGTTTTAATGATAATGAAACAAAGCCTACACACCGCACACAACGAAGTAGTAAAATCCTAGCTGTATGCAGGTCTGAATCGTGGATACATACACTTACACGAAGAGGAACGGTGATTCGTAGGGGGTAGAGAGAGAAACTAAGATCTGCGAAGAAGACAGACAGGTGAATCGTCTCTCTCAATCAAACTTTCAAACCTCAATTCAGCATCTCCATCTGTCTTCGTCAATCTAATCAATTCAGGTAAGCACATTAACATAGGAACCTTGATTTGACCGTACCCTACGTCATCCCCTAATAGGCTAATACTGCATCGTACCCCGTACTTTTCCTTTGTATCCGGTACGTATTTTGCCATACCATACCTGTACGTGTACGGCGACTTTTCCGGCGCCTTCAATAGTTTGGTTGTTCATCTCTGTTACTAATAAGTCATCCGAATTGACTCTTACAACTGGCGTAGATTGATAAGACTAGTGAATTTTACTGAATAATTTTGGAAAATAAATGGAAAAACTGGACGCAGAAGAAGAAGGATTGTATTGATTGAATGGACAGGTGACAACAGGGAATCTTTCCCTTGGATTTGATTACAAATTGCTTACCCATTACAGACTCCATCATCCCTTCTTTTTTTTGGGTAAGTGCAAGATATTATAAAGCTCAACCAATCATAACAAGGTTCAGGGAAGACATCCCTTACAAAAACAAAAGGAACTAACAATAGCTAAAAGCAGCTACAGCTACAAGAAGCAAAATCCCTATCTATACATTTCCAAAGATCCTATTGGAAAGCCATCATCCATCGTCCCTTCTTATACACAGGAAAAAGGAGACAAAAAAAAAAAACAATTCCACCCTAAGAGCATCCACCATGCAATAATCAAAACTTGCCACATTAGATTTTGATTATCCATTAAGAGGTTGCAAACGTTAGCAAAGTCAAGTCCCTCATTTTTATTTTTCGCCCATAATCAAAACCAATGCCCACTTCCAGCTACGGATGAAATCGGTTTGGTTTTTTGCCATATTTTGCACCAAACCGAACCAGTCGGTTTATGAGTGAGGAACCGACACCAACCGGCGGACGGAGAAAACCGTTCCGTTCGGTGGTGATCGAAGCGATTCGGTTCCGTCGGTTTGTAGATTAGGATTGTCACAGACAACAACAAGAAGAAGATCAAACATGAACTTGACTGCCGAACTTGGATACAAATACCAGATTTTGTAGATTTTGCATACAAAACATGGGGAATGGTAAATAAACCTACTGGAGAGAGTGTATTGACAAACCTTTTCGAGTATTTCTAACTTGCTATCTTCGATCTATTCCTCGAACGCGCAGGAGTGATAGACGGACAGAGTTCGCGATCTGTTCTTGTTCGTGCTCGCAGAGAGAGAGAGAGAGAAAGAGAGAGAGAGAGTGGTAGTCATGCCATGGCTGGATGGCTGCGTAGAGTTGAGAGAGAGAGAGAGAGAGAGAGAGAGAGAGAGAGAGAGATTAGGGTTTCAGATTAGAGATTGCTGGATGGCTGGTTGGCGCTGGTAAGACGGAGAGGAGGATGAGATTAGGAATTTTATCTCCTGTTCGGTATACAGAGGATAGATCCAACGGCGAGGGTTAAAAGTATAACTCCCTTTAGTATTACTAGTGCTTGCCCAGAAAATCATGTCTTGGTTTTTATAAATGCCTGGTTAAAAACTGAGATTGTGGATTCAAATACCTACTGCATTGAGTTTAAGCAGGTGAAAAATTCTTGTCTTTTTTTTTTTTTTATGTTGAGCTAATACTTACGTTTAATTTGTATCTGTAGGTTCTGTTTGTGACTGGAACAGATACTTCACGGGCGACTATGGAATGGGCACTTTCACTTCTATTGAATAATCCCCAAGTTTTAGAGAAGGCTCGAACTGAAATTGACATACAAGTTGGTAACGGCCATCTAATCAATGAATCAGATATCACAGACCTCCCTTATCTCCGTTGCATCATCAACAAGACACTGCGGATGTACCCAGCAGCTCCATTACTGGCGCCTCGTGAGTCCTCGGAGGACTGCACAGTGGGAGGCTTTTCCATCCCACGTGGCACTATGCTACTGGTGAACATGTGGGCCATACAGAATGACCCAAAGATATGGGTGGAGCAGGGGGAAGTTCATGCCAGAGAGATTTGAAGGCGTCGAGGGGTCAAGAGATGGGTTTAAGTTTGTGCCTTTTGGGTCAGGAAGGAGGGCTTGTCCCGGTGAGGATTTAGCACTTCGTATGGCTGGTCTGACATTGGGGTCACTGATCCAGTGCTTCGATTGGGAAAGAACGGGTAAGGAGATGGTTGACATGACCGAAGGCATTAGACTCACCTTGCACAAGGCTCAACCCTTGATGGCTAAGTGTAGGCCTCGTCCGACAATGGTCAACCTTCTTTCACAAATTTGCAACCCATTTTGGGTCTCAAGCCTACGTGAAAATCGGAAGTGGTTCTACTTCGAACCCTCTTGATTACGTCTAGATCTGGCTTTCTCCGCGCAACTATTTCCTTTGTAAAGAGCTTTATCGCCGGTCCATTTGTTCAGTCTCGTGTCAGCAAAAATTTCTGACCGCACATGGTGTAGTGTATCTGTTGACAAATTGTTTATTTTTTTTCTTAAAAAGGATTGGAAGGACCGACCAGTGTAGCTTCTCCACACGGGCATAACCAACGAGGTTCCCACGCACTATGGAATGTGTAGTTGTTTATTGATTGGCAATCATCTCCAGGACTGGAAATTATTTTGTTAACCAATTTGTATTTCATCATCTCAAGCTCATAATGTCACGAAATTGAAATGTCAAATTAGGCCTGTTAATGGGCTAGATTTAATCCGAATCTGATCCTGTGCTGAGAGAAATGAGGTGCTTTTGGGAACCCCATGTGAAATGAGAAAGGTTTTTTTGTGTGAATTGAGGTGTTTTCGAAAATGCCTAGTCAAGAGTCTTAGACCAAGGTTTCAAATTTGGTAATGTATAGACTTTGAGCTATTGAAAAGTCTTTTCATTTTTCTGTTGAGCTACTCTAGAACCTGGAGCATTTCGTTTTATTTGTATCTGAAGGTTCTATTTGCTTCAGGAATTGATAGTTCTGTTGCGGCTATGGAGTTGGCACTGTCACTTCTATTGAACAATCTCCAAGTTTTACACAAGGCTAGCTCAAAATTGACTTACAAGTGGGTTGATGTCTGATTGATGAATCAGACGTATCTGATCCCCCTATTTCTGCAGTAACATCAGCGAGACAATGCGTATGTACCCACCAGGCCCATTACTAATGCCCCATGAGTACTCAGAGGAGTGCAGTAGGAGGCTTCCACATCCTGCGATGCACTATGCTACTGGTGAGAATGTTTGGGCCATACACAACGACCGCAAGATTTGGACAGAGCCGAGGAAGTTCATGCCAGAGAAATTTGAAGGAGTAGTTAAGACTCGAGATGGTTGTCCTGGGGAGGTTTTAGCACTTTCGTACAGTTGGGTTGGCAACTTGGCATTGTGGTCACTGATCCAGTGCTTTGATTGGGAGGTGAGGAGATGGTTGAGATGTCTGAGGGCACTCAAATCAATTTGTCCAAGGCTCAACCCTTGACGGCTAAGTGTATGCCTCGACCGACAGTGGTCAACCTTGTTTCGCAAATCCGACACCCATTTCGGTAGATAATATTGCCTCTCAAGGCTACAAGAATCTCGGAAGTGTTTCTTCTTTGCTGGATCTGTCGAGTTCCTCATGCCTCTGTTGATTATGCCTAGATGGCTAAAAGTCTAGAACTTGGCTTGTTCGGCTCCGCACAATTACGTCCTTTGTCAAGAACTTTTGTAAGTTGTTTAGAGACTGCCTTGGTTTCTAGCCTTCAGTTTCTCAGCTTTTGTAAGTTGTGTCCGGAATTTTTGTTCACGCCACCGTTCCCTAAATACAAGTGGCCTACACATCATGCCCAAAATTTGCTGTTCAAAACTTGACCTTGACTCCATAATTTTATACTTTCTGTCACTTTTTTGCATTTGGGTTTAGACTTTATCAAATGTATTCTATTACTAAAACAATGCATTGTCTCCCAACACCTTCACGTGAAGAATTTTTTTTGCTGTTCAGCATTCACATCTAGTCACTTCACGTGATGAATTTTTTTTGCTGTTCAGCGTTCACATCTGGTCACTGCTTATAAACAAATATAAGAGACCAAGACTTACTGGCTTATAAATATTTTATGCATCCTGTTTACTTTTACCTCTTCATCATCTTCATCAATCAATGGAAGCCACTTTGTTCATATACTTTTCTCTGTTTCTCTCCTTCTTAATCTTGGCCGAACACATACTTCACAAGCTCCGAAACCATCCCCCAACCCCCTTCCCAGCTCTACCCTTGATCGGCCACCTCATTCTCTTGAAGAAACCAATCCACAGAACTTTATCCAGTCTCTCCGCCCGTTACGGCCCCGTACTTCTCCTCCGGTTCGGGTTCCGCCGCATCCTCGTGATCACCTCCCAATCAGTAGCTGAAGAATGCTTCACAAAGCACGATATCGTATTCGCCAACCGTCCCCGCCTGCTCTCCGGAAAATACTTCGGGTACAACTACACCTCGATAGTTTGGGCACCCTACGGCTACCACTGGCGGAATGTCCGCCGGATCGCTTCCCTGGAAATTCTCTCCTCTCACCGCCTGCAAATGCTGTCTCACATCCGTCTTGATGAGGCCCGGACTCTCGTCCGCCGCCTGTTTTGTGTTTCCATTGAAAACCCAGAACAGGTGGCGAACGTGGAAATGAAGTCGGCCTTCTTCGAGTTTGTCTTCAATGCCATGTTGAGGATGATTGCTGGAAAGAGGTACTATGGCGACAACGTGGGGAATTCTGCGGAAGCAAAGATGTTTCAAGAGATTGTTGCGGAGACGTCGCGATTGGCTGCGGAAAAGAATCCTGGGGATTTCTTGCCATTTGTTCAGTGGTTTGGGAGTAGTGGCATAGAGAAGAGGTTTGTCCAATTACATCATAAAAGAGACAAGTTTATGCAGGATTTGATCTATCAGCAGCGTGATCAAGTGGGGTCTGATGGTGAGAAGAAAAGGACCATGATTGAAATCTTGTTGTCTTTGCATGATGCAGAACCTGAATACTACACAGATGAAAATATCAAAAGCCTTATGCTGGTAAGAGAATATTCATCACCAATTCACTAATCACGATGCAGTATGCACCGATACAGGCCTGTCAATGGATCGGATCCGATCAAGATCCGAAAAATTCGATCCGGATTCGGTATCGTCGATCTGATAATCCGAATCTGGTAATCTAAATTCGGATCGGATCAGATTAAATCCGTTATCAATCCGAATCCGAACTTTATTTTTTTTTTAATTTTTTTTTAAAAAAACAGTCAATTTTTTATTTTGAAAAATAAATGTTTAAGAAGTTGTATTTTTAATTTTAATTTTTTTTTGGAAACGAATTTTTTTTGCTAAAATTTTTGAAGTAAAAAAAGTTTTCAGACCGGATTCGGATTTAAATTCTGATCCGATCCGAAGTTTTCGGATCCGGATCCGGATTACCACTATCGGATTTGAGTCTTATTGGATCTGGATCGGATTCAAGTCTTATTGAATTCGGATCGGATCCAACGCATTGACAGGCCTACACCGATACCTGTCTGTTTTTTGCTTTTGTGTCTTACTAAGCTATCCATCGAAAGTGAATGATATGTTGGATCACTGTTGGATGGTGATAAAGTGGGTCTCATAGTCGCTCGCTCAATACATTGTTGACACATTAGTTTGCTTTGGACTAATTTTGGTCCAAAATAGGAATGCTCTTTCTATGATTAAGATGATCTAGTTGCGATAGGAGCAATGTTTACACTTCAGTTTGTTGTGGACTAATTTTTGGGCCAAAATAGGAATGCTCTTTCTATGATTAAGATGATGTAGTTGCGATAGGAGCAATGTTGCCTATAAATTGGTGGAGAAAATGCTCTTTCTATGATTAAGATGATCTGACTGGGTCTTTCAACAGGAAATTCAAAACGTTTGTGTGGGACAAAAAAAAATTCAACCGAAAATGCGAGATTTGTCCTTATTATATCAATAATTAAATTGGCTTCACCTAATTTTCAGCTTGATTATTTTTGATGTCATGTATGTTCTGCTTTTATTGTAAAGCCTTCCTTCGGAAGGATACAATTCAGATGACCGTTTTGTGATGTAAAGACCTTCACTGTGCTATGCCAAATTGAAACTTGAAAATCCCAATTTCCTTAGTCCAAATTCTTAAGAGAAACAGATGATTAGGTTGTTTGTTAACTCGTCGTAGCTCTAATCTGCCATAGATTCCTTGGGCCTGTATTTTCAAACAATTAGCATAAGAACTCCGCTCTCTATTGGTGCAGAGTCTACTACAGGCGGGAACGGATACTTCAGCTGGAACTATGGAGTGGGCCATGTCAAACTTGCTCAACAATCCAGATACTTTAAAGAAGGCACAGACTGAAATCGACACTCACGTGGGAGCAGACCGTCTGATTGATGAATCTGATCTCGCCGAACTTCCTTACCTCCGCTGCATTATTAACGAGACACTGCGGATGCACCCTCCAACTCCTCTGCTCTTACCACATGAATCATCCGCGGAATGCACCATCGGAGGTTTCAAAATCCCACGAGGCACAATGCTGCTGGTGAACTTGTGGGCCATACAAAATGACCCCAAAGTCTGGGTGGAACCTAGCAAGTTCAGGCCAGAGAGATTTGAACGGTTGCAGGGCTCAAGAGATGGGTTCAATTTTATGCCTTTTGGGTCGGGGAGAAGGGGGTGTCCCGGGGAGGGGTTGGGTTTGCGCATGGTTGGGCTGGTATTGGGGACTCTAATTCAGTGCTTTGATTGGGAAAGGGTTGGCGAGGGACCGATTGACTTGACCGAAGGGACTGGAACCACTGCGCCTAAGGCTCAACCGTTGATGGCAAAGTGTCGGCCGCGTTCAAAAATGATGATACTTCTTTCTCACGTTGGAGCCAGCCATGTCCCTTGAACCTGGGTAAAAATTCATCTTAGTGATCGTCTTGCTATGAGGTTCGAATTGCCGGATGCAGAACTGGAGTTTGTACTGTCACTCCATTTATTTACCGATCTGTTTGTGAAAACTTCAACTTTGGTGTAGCTAGATACAAGAGTATTATCTATTGCAATGAATGTAAACTATTTTGTCAAACATTTGGTACCATTTACACCAAGCGCAAACATACGTAATCAGAAATTGAATTCTCAAACTATGAACTGCAGATTCACTAGTTTCCTTTCACAACAACGAGTAGAATCTACGTTTTATCGGTGGGCATCCCATCATGTGCAAGGTAACTTATGTTTCCTTTTTTTCTTTTTTTTTTTAAAGTTATCGTCTTATATACGGTTACTTGTACGTCAACAAAGAGAGAGAACGGTTGATGTGCAGGCATGTAAGAAAGATCGACCTTTCTTTCGTTTGAGTAATCACATTTGATATACTAATAAACAAATATATTAGTGTGACGTGACGGATATTGTGATAAGGCACGTCATTAAACGTCACACTTAGTTATTAGACTCAATACAAAACACAATATGAAGGAAATTAAATAGCGGAGTCGGACATGACAGATCCGAAGATTCTGCAAAACAGCTCCCTGTAGAGCGTTTTAAGACACATTCGGATGGTCCAAAAATATTTTCGGCGGTCCGGATTAAAAACGAATTCTTCCAGAAAAAAGTTAACTATTCCTTGACCCTTTTCTGGAAGAGTTTGTGTTCAATCCGGATCAAAAATGGACCGTCCAGATGCACCTTACGGGCGCTCTGTAAGGAGCTATTTTGAAATATACATTCGGATTCCAAACACGACACGATACATTTGACAACTATGTTGAGATGAAATGTTGGTCAACATAACTAAACAAAATCCTTATCTTCTGTTGGCAAACTGCAATTTAATCAGTGGAAAGAGGAACCAAAATAAATTTACCGAACCAAATGCTCTAATTTGGGAGAAATTATTCACTGCCCCAAGGGCAACACGTGTATTTGCCTCCTCCCACTTTTTTTTTTGAAGATGCCTCCCACCTTAAATCTACTTGCATGCGTTTTCTTCTCCCTCTGTCCCCCTAGACACAGTATTTTTTCTAAAATTAAGTGTTTCAAATTTCAATCCATTTGAATGGGTGAAAAGATTTTATTTTTTTTATCATTTAATTCTAAAGGGTCATAGTTAAATTTTGACTATAGGGCTCTCGTTGATTAGCCCTAAGAAAGTCGTAGAATCAAATATCTCTTAGGACTAACCAACGAGAGCCCTAGAGTCAAAATTTAATTATGACCCTTTAGAATAAAATGATCAGATAAATAAAATCTTCCCACCCATTCAAACGAATTGAAATTTGGAACACTTGATTTTTCAACCTTCAGTTTATATATTAAAAAATATAGTTAAAAAATTAAGTGCTCCAAATTTCAATCCGTTTGAATATGTGGGAAGATTTTATTTATCTGATCATTTAATTCTAAAAGGTCATAATTAAATTTTGACTATAGGGCTCTCATTGATTAGCCCTAAGAAAGTCGTAGAATCAAATATCTCTTAGGACTAACCAACGAGAGTCCTAGAGTCAAAATTTAATTATGACCCTTTAGAATTAAATGATCAGATAAATAAAATCTTCCCACCTATTCAAACGGATTGAAATTTGGAGCACTTAATTTTTTAACCATATTTTTTAATATATAAACTGAAGGTTGAAAAATTAAGTGTTCCAAATTTCAATTCGTTTGAATGGGTGGGAAGATTTTATTTATCTGATCATTTTATTCTAAAGGGTCATAATTAAATTTTGACTGTAGGGCTCTCGTTGGTTAGTCCTAAGAGATATTTGATTCTACGACTTTCTTAGGGCTAATCAACGAGAGCCCTATAGTCAAAATTTAATTATGACCCTCTAGAATTAAATGATAAAAAAAATAAAATCTTTTCACCCATTCAAATGGATTGAAATTTGAAACACTTAATTTTAGAAAAAATACTGTGTCTAGGGGGACAGAGGGAGAAGAAAACGCATGCAAGTAGATTTAAGGTGGGAGGCATCTTCAAAAAAAAAAAAAAAAGTGGGAGGAGGCAAATACACGTGTTGCCCCTTGGGGCAGTGAATAATTTCTCCTAATTTGGCCAACCTATCTGTCACATTAGGGACAACCTGAGAATACTGTTTATAAGATCACGAGACCGGCCCTACTGCGGTAGGTCTCTCTAACGTACGCCGTATTAAAGAGCGCACGATCTTAATCCGGCCCCACCACCGCCGCCACCGCATCGAAACAGAAAATCTCCTGCGCCGTCGGTTCGACCTCCGCCATGAGCGCGGCTGAGGAGAATCCCAATGCGGACGGAAAAGACGGCGAGGAGGAAGACCGCCTCTTGTTGTCCTCCCCGCAATCTCGACCGTCGACGTCGGCCCAATCGGACGGCGGGGAGTACGAAGAGGAAGTCGCGTACGAGTCAAGCGAGAAAATCACGGTCGTCGACGTCGACGACTCCGCCGCATACGACGGCTGCGATTACTCGGTGACGCCGCCGTTCTCGTGGAGGAAGCTGTGGCTGTTCACGGGGCCAGGGTTTCTAATGAGCATAGCGTTTTTAGATCCGGGAAACCTAGAGGGAGATCTACAGGTAAGGAGTGGCCCAGGGGCGGATAAGTTCAGACGATCGCCCTATCATGTTTCGAGTTTTTACTATATAATTTTTGTAGTTCTCTTTCTAGAAGTTTTGAAATTGTATAAGTTCGCCCGCCCAATCAAGAATTTTGGCAAACGTAATATTACTTTTAGCAATAAGTACTAAGTTTTTGTTTGTAACTAGATAGGGAAGAAGATTGTATCTAACTATACAGCACAGCACATTTGGATGGTGAGAAAGAGTGAGATAAGAAAGGAGAGTCCTCACAAAATCTCACCATTTATTGTTAGAAAGGGGAGAAGCCAATAAAAATATTTTATTTTGTACATTTCCCTCAATTGCTCACCAAAATAGTCTATCCAAATGAGTGATTTGACCAAAAACCAAAACCCTGTCTTTTCTTTTCTCTTGAAATCACTCCATCCAAAGGAGTTGTAAATATAGATGAGGATATCTTAGTCGGTGAGTTGAATAGGTTGATCGAAAATATACATCATACTCATGGCGGATAGGTTGATCCAGTGTTCTAAAAGTTGGTCGTTGACTAGTCGGTCCCTAGGCGCTAGGTGGGGGTCCAATGCCTGGATTTAAATCCGCCTAGGCGGCCGACTAGTGGGCTTCTAGGTGTTATGCACTCTACCAGTCGGCCCATAGGTGCTAGGGGCCCCTCATCTGCTTGACTAATGCCTAGCGACTTTTAGAACGCAGGGTTGATAAAAAAATGTATATATCATACTCTTCGACAATTCCGCATCTGACGGCTGTGATTACTCGGTGACGCCGCTGTTCTCAGGGAAGAAACTGTAGCTATTCATGGGGCCAGGGTTTCTATTGAGCATCTCGCTTTTAGATCCGGGAAACCTAGAGGGAGATCTACAGGTAAGGACGGACTGAGGGGTGGACGAGCCTACGACTGTCCTACCACGTTTCAAGTTTTTATTTGAATTTCAGTTCTCTTTCCAAAATCTTTGAAATAGTATAAGTTTGCCCGGCCAATCAAGAGTTTTTGGCTAAGGTCATACAGTATTAGTTTTAGCAATACTTAATACTTTTGTAATACACTGTCTTCTTTCTAGATAGATACGGAAGAAGATTGTATCTAATTATAGATTTATAAATATAGATGAAGATATCTTAGTGGTTGAATAGGTTGATCAAACATATATATCATACAATTGTGGATAGGTTGATGACCCGTGTTCTAAAAGTCTGTCTAGGCGCTGGACCCCGCCTAGATTAAAATCCGCCTAGTTAGCTGACTAGTTGGCTGCTAGGTGTTAGTTACCCGACTAGTCGGCCCCGAGGTGCTAGGTGCCCCACCAAACCTAGCGACTTTTAGAACACGTGATAAAAAATATATAGCATAATCTTCATGGTAGTATTTTTATAATTTGTATAAGCTAAAGTTATGTAGCATTTCATACCATAAAAATACTCCTTAATGTTCATCAACTCAACTTTGAAATCCTGTGTTCGTCTACAGGCGGGGGCTATTGCCGGATACTCGTTGTTGTGGTTGCTGATGTGGGCAACGGCAATGGGGCTGTTGATTCAGTTATTGGCGGCGAGGGTGGGGGTGGCCACGGGGAAGCATTTGGCAGAGTTGTGTAGGGAGGAGTATCCGTATTGGGCGGGGGTTTTGTTGTGGGTCATGGCGGAGGTTGCATTGATTGGGGCTGATATTCAGGAGGTGATTGGGAGTGCTATTGCAATTAAGATTCTTAGTAATGGGGTTTTGCCTCTTTGGGCTGGGGTTATAATCACTGCTTCTGACTGGTTAGTTTTCTTCGAATTCATTTATCTGTTTATTTATTTATTTATTTATTTTTATATTGCACCAATTTAAGATTGAAGATATGGTAGATGGAAAACAGGCTAAGGAGACAAAGACAACCAGATGCAACAGTAAAAAAGACAGAAGATTTTTATTTTTTCCCCTTGCTAGTTGGGTGTCTGGACCATGTCTCAGGGCCCTGAAATTAATGACCCATCAAACATAACAAACCTCCAGTGGCCCAACTTCCCAAGCTTTGCAATGTTTAGCGTTCGCGGGATTTAACCTTTCGACCATGGAGGGATAAACCCTTTAGTTACTGTCTCATGCCCATTTGACCAAACCCTTCTATGTTAATCGGAATACTAGCGGAGAGCTTAAACCATCAAGGATGCTGACAAGAAATTATTATTGTTGTGAATTTTAGTGATGGTATTCCTCTTAACAGAGCATAATGGTGCAAAAAAGAATTTGGCTGGAGAAAAGATGGGGAAAAGAAGAGAATGATTGTGACTGCTGTTAAGGTTTGGTACCTCAAAGGATGACTAACAGCACTTTAGTAATGAGAAAGTATAGATAAAGAAAAGTATTAACTTTGAAGAGCAAGAAAAGATATGTGCTCTTCATTGCTTGCAATCTGAAAGAAAAAATAGCTTAACTTTGAAGAAATGAAAATTCAATGGTGTGGGTAAATAGGATCCTTTTTCTATTGTTTATGTACCAAGTAACCAAAATAACATATCGACATCAAAATTGGTTGATTTCTACTTAATAGTTGTTCCAAGAAGTAACTTAGTTTTCTGAATTGTTTTTTAGTGGACATTTGATCATTCAGTCTATGCTGCTTTAATTCTTGTTACTTGTAAGACATTGTTAACTTTCAGTTAAGTGATAGAAGTCCCAACACAATGAGTTTCAGTGTTTTGCCTTTGCAATCTTCCACTTCTTCATGGAAATCTACAGCTACTATTCAGTGCTCATTCTGAAACCTGCTTTCTTTTTTGAAATTTGATTGCTTCTGTAATGTTGAAAATAAACAAGTTCATTGGGTTGACAGGGTGTGTTTTCTTTTTCGATCGTGAACAGTTTCATGTTCTTATTTCTGGAGAACTATGGAGTAAGGAAATTAGAAGCTGTTTTTGCAGTTCTTATCTCAACTATGGCACTATCATTTGCCTGGATGTTTGCTGACACAAGGCCCAGTGGGAAGGAGCTTATGTTAGGTGAGAAACTTATTTTGTTTTCATTTTGGATTCTCCTTCTAACATTCAGAAAAGGTCATGATTGCTGTTTTTGTGGGTAAAACTGAATTTGTAGGTCTTTTGGTTCCGAAACTCAGCTCAAAAACAATTCGGCAGGCTGTCGGAGTGGTGGGATGTGTTATAATGCCTCACAATGTATTCTTGCATTCTGCTTTGGTACAATCAAGGAAGATCGACCCTGAAAAGAAAGGACACGTCCGAGAAGCACTCAATTACTACTCAATTGAATGCTCTGTGGCCCTTATTGTCTCCTTCATGATCAACTTGTTTGTTACTACAGTATTTGCTAAAGGATTCTATGGAACCAAACAAGCCAACAGTATAGGGCTTGTAAATGCAGGGCAGTATCTTGAAGAAAAATTTGGTGGAGGATTGCTCCCAATTCTGTATATTTGGGGCATTGGGCTATTGGCAGCTGGGCAAAGTAGTACCATAACGGGCACTTATGCTGGACAATTTATCATGGGAGGCTTCCTTAACCTTCGATTGAAGAAATGGTTGAGGGCATTGATCACACGAAGTTTTGCTATTGTGCCCACTATGATCGTCGCTCTTATATTTAATAGATCTGAAACTTCACTAGATGTATTGAATGAATGGCTTAATGTGCTTCAGTCCATTCAAATTCCCTTTGCACTTATCCCATTGCTGACCTTGGTATCTAAGGATCAAGTCATGGGAGTCTTCAAAGTTGGACAGACTCTGGAGGTAAGTTGTTATTCTTTCCATTGATGTGCATAATAATCGCTGCTTGGTGAATGGCTTGTTAACCTTCCACAGAAAACATCATAACTTAGCTTTCCTATGTTTAGACTCTGATATTTGTGCATTCATGCTTCAAGGAACTATGACGCTCATACAGAATTAGAGGATGGCATTCAATAATTAACTTTTTCTGTCAACTTATCAATCATTTAGTGTTTTTGGCGTTGACTACGAGTATTTGTAGCCATGTATCGGAATTCTGGCTCCTTGTGCCTTTTTCTATTGGCAAGATGAAGTTATGCATCCTCTAGAAAGGATATTACACAGGAGGGAGAAAACGGAATGCGTGTGTAAGCATTGCTGTATAGGAAGCTAAAGCTGCCAAGAGCTCCAAAGCCAACAAATATGTAATTGGAAAAGAATACAAAAAGCAGCTGGCAAGATGTCAAGCTGCCAGCAATTACACCAATGATCAACCCATGCCTCAACCATTTATTGGCTATAAGTGGTTAAGGGCAACTCTAATTTCTGATCTCTTGACTTTATTTTATTGTGCTGTACAGGCTTGTGTGCTTCAATGTCTTTAGTGGAGTCGTTCTTTTAGTAGTCAGCTGCCTATGCTTGTTATTATTTTATCCCGGGCTTCTAGATATTGTTTTGTGCCTGTCTACAAGAATCAAATAGAAGCCCTTTGAAACCACATATGCAAGGTGATGCTTAGCGATGATTACAAGAAATGTGATTCTAAAAAGGCGAGACTTGGAAGGTAGAGAGACCCTTTTAGAAGTCACAAAAAGGTGATGTAGTGGTTTTTATGGGACGATTTCTCAACTAGAGGGGCCACCAAAGGGTCTCTCCCCTTCCATCCAGTGGATAGATAGAGACGAGCAAGCTTGTTTTGGGTTTTCATGTTGTCAAATCTTTCAAAACATGATTCATCAATTGATGCATTATGGGAAGAAAGATGTTCAAGCATTCATGTGATATTACTTTGGCTTTGGAGGTGATACATTTGTATTAGATGCTTCTCCGCCATGTAGGGCTGCAAACGAAGAGCTGTTTGCGAGCAACTCGAGTCTCTGCTTGTTAAGGCTCTGCTTGGTTCATTTAGCAAATGAGCCGAGCTCGAGCTAACTGTAGCTCGGCTCATTTATAGAGGGCTCATTTAGTACTCGAATCGAATTTGAGCTCTCAAAAACTAATCGAGCTTGAGCTTGAATATTTAGGCTCGATTCAAGCTCGAGCTGAGTTCTAGCATACTGAATTCCAAATGAGCCGACCTCAAACATCCTAAAGCTCCAAAATTATACGCCTGTTCGTTCCGCTTTGGTGTTTGCCCCCAGTCTTCTTCCTTGGCAGCAAAGGGATGATCCAAAATGTCTAACACAGCTTAATTGGTGCTAAAAGGTGCAATGCCTGAATCTCTAGTCTTCAGGATTGTGTCTGTCTATAGGTCATAGTAATTCTTGTCCGTTCCAAAATGCTAAATTGTCTTCATACTTTCTTAAACGTCACTTGTAATTGTTAAGTCTTGGTGTATGGTTATTATTGTTGTTTGTTGCATAAGCCCACGTTGCATGTACATCATGTGAATTAACTTGAGTTGCAACTTGTGTTGCAAAGTGGTTCTAACTTCTGCATTACCAGGCATTACCCAAGATTTGAAAATTGCTACCCGTTTCTGTTCTCTCATATTGTTTATTTTGTGTTGCAGAGGGTTGCTTGGACAGTTGCTGCCCTGGTAATTGTCATCAACGGGTATCTCTTGCTGGATTTTTTCATAGCCGAAGTTAATGGACTGCTATTTGGGTTTGTAGTCTGCACTGGGACTGCTGCTTATGTGGCGTTTATTGTATATCTTATTTCATACGGTGGTGGCCTTCCTTCCAGTTTGTTCAACCTAATACGAACCAAGGGTTTTGGGTACACCAGGACTTGATCTGACAGAGATTCATGTAGACTTTGAGAAACTTCAAAATATCGAAAAACCTTGTCCGCAAAAGCTTTGCCAGAATGCATGCAGGCTGGTGGTGTGCTTGGTCGGAAATAAAGAAGTCACATCTAACTTCAGATGACGTTTAACAGTGAGTATACAAATTCAAATGTCTTAGGCTACTGATTGGTTCCTCACTTTCTGTGCGAAGTGGGGCTAGAAGAAGTTGAGATGAATTACTTCCATTGCTATGTGCACCTATAGGATGGAGGAAAACGCGTTTCTGCATTTGCGGAGATTTCTCTACTGCCATTGTAAAGATTCATATTTTATTTATTCACAAGGAAATGCAGAATGATATACTCAATAGTCTTCCATTATGTTGTTACTAGTACATAGTATTTTTTTACAATGTAGTCAAACTAGCAGTTTGTGATGCTCTATCTCATACATGATTCTGGAATTTTGTCATCCTCTTATCAGAATTAAGGCTCCGTTTGTTTGGGGGTAAAATGTTTTACCTATTTTATGGTATTTGGTTGTGTAAAAAGTGAGGAAAATATTTTGCATGTAAAACATTTTCCATTAATTGGATAAAAATGATTTACCCTTAAATCTTCCATAAGTTATTTTCTGAAATAAACCCAATTGTGAGTCCTGATCTACGTTCAATTCCAATATTCTCAGATCTTTCCACCGTTTAAGCCTCCTCTCTCCCTCTACTCTATTTTTTCTCTTTTCTAAAAGTATTTTTCAAGTGCCAACCAAACATCGAAAAATAAAAGTTTGAAGTTTGATTTCTGAAAGAACATTTTACATTGTAAAACATTTTACATCGAAACAAACGGAGCCTAAATTTTTGATCTTTTCCTTGTCCAGACAGGTGATGAATTTGATTGTAGCTTCTCGGTACATCTAACTCTTTTTATTAGCTTTTTCAATTGGCAAAATGACATTTTCTCATGCAAAATGACCCTTAAGCAAATTCTATATTTATTCTTTCCAATCTACAAAAGATCGGTTGCATTGCCTTCGGCACATCATAAGTGTATTTCACCATATATATGGTGGGCCCAAAGCTCAGGTGTCACCTCGTGCTCTGAGCGCTAGCAGTGCTAGACGGTTAAAGAAACTTGACATGAACACTTGGTGGTTGTATTTGTACTTTCTCTGGTTTGATCATGGATGGAAACGAAAGAAAGAGAAAAACGACAAGCAAACTAAAATTGTAATGAAGTAAAAATTCTGAATTCATTGCTTTAATTTTTAGTCCAAAGTGCTATGGGGAGGTGTTCTAGTTGGACCTCCTCTAGATCTGGATTGATTCCTTACCCAACTTTGCTTAGCCGGCCGTAAGGAACTACCACGGCTAAGTATGTCCAGATGAAGAAGGGAAGTATGTAACTAAGAGTTTGGATAATGATGGCGCATCTCTTATAGGTTTGTACTATACCTCATTTAGGGAGTTAAGGTAGTTCTAATGTCATTCTTGACGATTGCCGAGTACCACGCTGTTGGGGGAGCATGTGGCCGAGCCACGTGGCCTAAACCGGACAACTCGCTATGTAATCCTCCAAAGTCCTATCTGACACCTTGGCCCGCCCATGAAGCCCCCGGGCCACGTGGTCACCAATGGGCGTTGGCTGTCGAGTCCAACTCCCACTGGGCTTCTCCCAAATCGGGTCTGCCGGGTGGCCCAAATAGCCGACCCAAGCCCACTACAAGTTTCAAAACTCCCAACGCATCCCAATCGAACATGTATGAAAGTTTTAGCTTCTTAAATTAGGTAAAAATGCTGATGGAGAAACCTCTTTCTAGCCAACATTACTGCATGGCATGGCAATCCATTGGTCCTCCACAAAAGTCGAATTATTTCCTCCATTAATTCTTCTCTTCGTCCTTCAAAATAGCCTTTTTCAAATCAAAATCCCACTGCATTCTCCCAAACATCAATCTAGCTCGACAATCTCAACAGGTTGAAATTCGATACCCTTACCCGAAGCAGATCAATCGATTGAAATCTCGATAGTCTTATCAAAATTCTAGTGTAGATGAATAGAAAGAGAAGAAGAAAACAAACGGTTTGAAAAAATAAAAATAAAAAAAAAAAAAAAAACAGGGGAAAAAACAGAGGAGCCGGGACAAATTATACAATGAGCTCTCCTCCGCGGGACATCAATGGCGAAGCAGCGACCGTTGACGAAGCTGCCGACCATCTCCTGTGCGATCCACCGTCGCCGCCGTCATCCCGAGGCGGCGACATGCTACCCGTGTATGTCGAGGCCGTGGACGACGGCGACACGGTGGCGCCGCCGTTCTCGTGGAAGAAGATGTGGCAGTTCACGGGACCGGGGCTGCTGATGAGCGTGGCGTTTCTTGATCCGGGAAACATAGAGGGGGACCTGCAGGCCGGGGCGATCGGGGGGTATTCGCTGCTGTGGCTGATGATGTGGGCCACGGCGGTGGGCCTGTTGATCCAGTTGCTGTCGGCGAGGCTCGGGGTGGCGACGGGCCGGCACTTGGCGGAGCTGTGCAGGGAGGAGTACCCGTATTGGGCCGGGATTTTGTTGTGGGTCATGACGGAGGTGGCTTTGATCGGGGCCGATATACAGGAGGTGATTGGCAGTGCCATTGCTATTAGGATTCTGAGTCACGGCGTTTTGCCTCTTTGGGCTGGTGTTCTGATTACGGCTTGTGACTGGTACGTGTTCTGGGTTTTCCTTCAGGTGCTTGTTTGCTTAACCTCGGTTCTCTCTCTCTCTCTCTCTCTTAAACAACAGACAATCTCATACTCATATTGAACAAAAAAACTGCCCCGGAGGCTACAAACACCAAAACTACAACATTTTATGACTTGGGTAGGCACTCACCAAGTACCGGAAAACTTTGGAACAAGCACCTGTATTTCCCAAGTAAGAAGGAAGAGGAGAGGGAAAGTTGAAGAGAAACTGGGAGAAAAGTTGAATTGGAATTTGAAATTTTGCCTTCTCTTTTTTGAGTGCCAAACGGGGTGAAATTTTAGAACTTTCTCTTCCTTTCCACTTGTTTTCACAAGTTGACCCGGAACCCTGTCGAGCGGCACCCCTGCCAAGCGGGTGTCGAGCGGCCAATCTGACCGTTCATTTCGGAATCAACGGCCCGAATCGAAACACTTTTGAATGGTCGAAATGTGCTCGGCACTCCTGCCAAGCATCCCTGCTTGGCAGGGTCTCCAGGTCCCAACAGTTGGGCACACACGGACTTGTGTGCAAGTGAGTTTTTGAAAACATGGGATAGAGGAGTGGGATAGGAAAGTGGGGTAGTTGAGCGTGAGTGGTTTCACTTCTTTGCTCCTAACCGTTAATTTATGGAGTAATAATAAAGGTGATTGTAAACTTTTTGTTTTCAAGGATAATGATGGAAATCACTTTTGTGACGTGGTTTAAAAAAAAAAGAAAAAAAACACCAACTGGACTTTTCCTTTTATATATTAGAATAGATAATCTTTCGTTCAAGGGGAGGATGGCCCGAAGGATTTTGATCTTAGTGGGAGTCTATCTATGGACTTCTATTCTTTTTGAAAAAAAACAAGAAGTGTTGGTTTTGTTAGCGGGAAAATTCTGAATTCAACTCCAAGTGAGAGGTTCCATGTAGGTGGAAAAAAATTGAAGTGTTAGTGTTTAGCGGAAAAAAAATTGAATTCAACTCCATGTGTTAGCGTTAGTGGTACTTTGGTTCCATGTATGTGTAGGTCTCATTCCAAGTGAAAGGAGTGTTACAAATAACTCGTGTATCTAAATTTTACTCATAGTTGGTGAGGGTTGGAATCTTATGCATGGGAGTACAAGGTTGGACCACCACTCCAGTTGCTCTATCTAGAGACTTGTAATCTTTTTCCGTGTAGATCTCACAATGCTGAATTCAATCTTTTGCAGATTGTGTGAAGCCTGGTATAATATCTCAATTTTGAATTTTGTTGTGAAAAAAAGTGCTTTTTGTATGGTTTAAAACTGTTTTCTGCTATATAAAAAAAAAAATTGAATTGTAAAATTTTCTACTATTGTTATGAAGAATTTTTACGCTCTCAACTATTCTTGAAAATTTTGCCGTCTAGGAAGAAACTATTTTTGAAACATCAAACAGCAACTTTAGAATCAAAACACGAAGACAAATCAACGTGTTACCATTACAGATTCTCGTTAATTGAGTTGTTATTCGTTTGCCTATATAAACGCATTGAATATAATGATTCAGAATCAAGTAATGCAACACAAATCGTTTCTTTCCCAAGAAATCTAACAGAACATATGCTTCAATAAATTTGTTGTCCAATACTTGCATTGCTCTTTGTTTTCTTAATTTTCTTAAAATTTGGAGATGGAGGCACATTCTATCATCCTTGATTGTCTTGTTTTACTCAATGTGGACAGTTTCTTTTTTCTATTTCTTGAGAACTATGGAGTGAGAAAAATAGAGGCGGTTTTTGCTGTTTTCATCTCAATGATGGCGCTAGCATTTGCGTGGATGTTTGTCGATACAAAGCCTAGTGGAAAGGAACTAGTATTAGGTCAGAAAACCAACTATGCCCTCTGATTGTTCATTTCTTTATGTTTGCTACTGTATGCCATTCCGATTCCATCCGTGAGTAATAAATCCAACTCAATCTCTCTTTTCAGGTCTTTTAATTCCGAAACTAAGCTCAAAAACAATTCAGCAGGCGGTTGGAATCGTGGGTTGTGTCATTACGCCTTACAACGTATTTCTACATTCTGCTTTAGTACAATCGAGGAATATTAACCCTAAGAAGATTGGCCGCGTCAAAGAGGCTCTCAAATACTACTCCATTGAATCCTCAGTCGCCCTTCTTGTCTCTTTTGCTATCAACTTATTTGTCACATCTGTCTTTGCTGTTGGCTTCTACGGCTCTAAACATGCTAATAGCGTAGGCCTAGCAAATGCAGGGGAATATCTCCAAGAGAAATATGGTGGAGGATTATTTCCTATATATTACCTATGGGGAATTGGGTTATTAGTAGCAGGGCAGAGTAGCACCATAACGGGCACATACGCCGGCCAGTTTATAATGGGGGGTTTTCTTGATCTTCAGTTAAAGAAATGGCTGAGGTCGTTGATATCGCGAAGTTGTGCAATTGTTCCAACAGTGATTGTGGCTCTTGTTTTTAAGAGATCCGAAGCTACGCTGGATGCCCTAAATGAGTGGCTTAATGTGCTTCAATCTATGCAAATACCTTTTTCACTCATCCCTCTTTTTACCTTGGTGTCCAAGGAGCAGATCATGGGGGTCTTTAAAATAGGACCTGCTCTGGAGGTAACCAGCTAATTTCACTCTTACAGTATTTCGAATGCACTACGTAGTTGTTGTTTTTTCTTTGAAAAACAAAACTATCGACAATCGATTGTGCATTTGAAATCCACATGAGAGGAACTCTTGTTATATTTTGCAATAGAAATGTGCTATATTTGTGCATAACGGTAGCTCTCTGGACCTGCCCCAAGTATGAGTAGTCTTACTAAATGGAAGTGCTTCCTTATATGCCTTCACTGCATATTCAAGTATTTGTCTGGGGTGCTGTGAAAAATCTAGATATTCTCCTAAAGTTTCATGTGATCTATGAAGTAACAAGTACTTTGGTATCCGAAATAGTAAAGAATAAGGTCTATCACATTGTAATGCGATGGAGTGTCCGAGAGTCTTCACCGTTCGGAGAGATCCAAATAGGCCGGGGATTAAGTTCTCACCTCCCACCTTAGAAGCACAACTCTCGTTAATTAAGCTTTCTCAGTGAAGCAATGCTTCTTGAGGATCTCCTTTGTTAACTTGGCTATGGCGTTCATGCAATATGGATCATGCTCAGGCTGCTTTTCTAGCATACTAGCTTGCTTATTTTTGAACTCTTAAGTTTATTCCCATGCCCATACTGTGAGGTGATTGTAACTTGTTAACATTTGACCTCTGTTTTAATTTTTATCCTTTTAGTAAAAACGTGAATTCGCGTTTCTTTTCGTTTTATATTTCCTTCAAGTTTCTATCATGCACATAAAGATTAGGTTTCGTAAAGATTGTGGCATTGCCTAACACACTGTCGATACTTGTTGTCAAATGCTCGAAAACAGCTGCCTACCTATTCATTCACTTTGTTGATCTTTGTTTTTGTAGAGGGTCGTGTGGACCGTGACCGCCCTAGTAATGGTGATCAACGGGTACGTTTTGCTGGATTTTTTCCGTTCCAAGATTAATGGATTTATGCTGAGTTTTCTAGTCTGCACCGCGATTGCTGCCTATACAGCATTCATTTTGTATCTAATTTCATTCGGTGTCGCCCGGCCCTATTCCTGGTTTAGACTGACACGCTCCGAGGGATACGAGCATGCCAAGAATTAAGTCAATGAATCTCCACATATGATCGAAGAGGCCACAAAATTTCGTAGTAACTTGTGCATATAATCCTTGTACATTCACATAGTGCGTATAAATTTGAAGTTTTTCTTTTTATGGTTCATGATTATTATTCTTACATCCGGGTGGAGATGGTTCCTCCAAAGGGATTGTAAAAGCTTCATTATACCTATTTTTGTTTTCAAATAGATGTAGAATTCATGAACAATTTTTTTGTTCTCTCTAAAAACGGTTACGGGTAGATTAATTATTTTTTCATGGATTTTTTTTTTGGGCAGTAGTTTTTTTTTTTTTTTGTACCGGGAATACAGATGAAATGAATTTTGCAATATTATTTTTGTCCCACGAATTCTGTTAATCAAATATACTGCAGCAGAGTAAATTGAAATAAAGCTTTTTATTCTGCAATGAACTTCTCTATGTATAAGCATGTTATTGGTACAACTCGTAGGGGATGTATTTGCATCTTGGTGTCGTGGAGACAAATGGTGAAAAATGTAAATAAAATGAAGTGGAACAAAGTTTTTTATAAAAATAAAAAAATAAAAAATCGGAACTGATCATTTAACCTACCGCAATTAGGTCTCATGGCCACACCATAAACATGAGCCTCCTTCACCAGGTACTTCGGATAAACTTTCGCTCGCGGAAGTGATAACCCATGTATTTTGTTCATTGTGGAAGTCAAACTAGAGACTTGTATTTGCAAAGCATTTACGGTAGTCATGTCCTTTGGATTGGAAATAGTTAAATTTCTTTATAAAAGTGCTATGTACAAAGAAATTTTATCCAGAAATCACCCGAAATGCATTACTTTATGACCAACTAGTGCATGCCCGTGCCTGAAGGCACGGCGCAACACATTTTGGTCATGCGCTTGGCGATAGGGGAGAGAGCAAGGGAAAGGGATGTGCTGGTCTTGTAATGATCTGATCACATTGTTACCTAAAGGAAGGGATGTGGGGGTCATATAGTGATTTGATCAAACAATACATTTCAAATGAAAGAGGAACAAAGTTCACAACAAATAAACTCCCAAATGGAATACTTTTTAAGATACATATATTATCATGGAACAACTTTTAAAATTTTTAAATTCACTTTGCCATATCCTTAGCATGTCCCCCAGTAAAAATATTTAAACCTAATGGATACCTTATGTGGCGTGTCCATACATGCCTCCATGTGTCGTGCATCCTTGCAGTGTCAGAACACAAAGTCTATCCAAAGTCAATGAAAATGGATCGTAAAGAATTAATTCACTCTCCACTATTTTCACTATCTCAAACATGCATTTTAACAAACACAAAGTGGGCATCTTTAAAAGCCACATATGTTAACTGAGGACAAAAAATATAAAGGGTAGAAATACAAATAACAAAGTCAACTTAGATAAAAAAAATTGCCATCTTCATTACATGAAAAACCCATATTTTACCAAGCCTAACTAACGCACAAAATCTTCAAAATCTACCAAGCATAACCACGCACAAAATCTACCAAGCCACTTGTGGCCATGACATGACCAAGATTTTTTGTTAGGTATCCAAAAACTAAACCGCACAATTGGAAGCGACATCTGCCAACAATTTTCGAAGTTCAAAACCGAACGAAAATCCAAGTTGAAAAACTTCATTAGCCGTGTATTGGCAGAAATCAAACTCCCAATCAAAGGCCGTATATTAGCAGAAATAACACTCCCAATCAAAGGTTGTGTATTGTGTATTAGCAGTGAGAAATCAAATTCCCAATGTCACATAACTTCAACAAATTTCCAATTTCGGAAAACCCTAGTGCGAAATTGAAGATGAGGGGAGTGTTATCGGAGAGGGAGAACCAAATTGATTTCGTGGATATGGAGAAGATGCGTACAAAGATTGAGGCGATCAATCTCTAGCTGATTGGTGGGCGTTGAGCTCTTCTTCGTGCACTGAGGAGTGGGTTTTGCTGAGAGAGAGAGAGAGAGAGAGAGAGTATGTGTAACTATGGAGGAAGAGAGGTATTTGGGAGAAGAGGAAACACGATGGAGAAGAGAAAAACACTTGGTAGATAGGGGTGAGGCTTGGAAATAGGTTGAAATCAACGAGTCAATCCAACGGCTGTAATCTATTGAAAATGCGATTCGACGGTTTTAAAGATGCTCATGTTTGTATGAGTAGATAAAAAATCGCTCTGTTTTATAATATAGATATTATTTTGGATTACCTTTTTAACTTTGGTTCATCACCCCCACCTGGAATTCTGGATCACCACGGCCATGTATATATACCTCCACCAAATTCCTACTGCCATGCACCAATTATGACCAAACCCCCAAGCCCAATCACATCTTAGCCCACCCACACACGCACACACACCTTCCTTGGCCAAAACTGATTTCCAGTACTACTCCATCAATCTTCTTTTTCTTTTGAGATACAAACCCACCATCAGTAAGCCACAAAAATTAATAGGTAATGTCAACTGTCTATTTTTTTCTCGCACAAACGCGATTTGTCTAATAGTCTTTCAACGACTTCTACAAAATGAACGACTCCGATTAATTTTTTTGGACCCGGAATGAATCCAAAACAAAAACAAAAACTGGTGCGGCCTTGTTCGTTTAGGGATCTCAAAATCATCGGGACACGGTCTCCAATAAATTTCTCTCTTCACTTATTACTCTCAAAAATCTCCTTCAAAACTCAAAACGAACATGATGACGACTGGAGTCGCTGGACCGTTATCAAACTGGAGGATAACTCAGTCCCAAATAACACCAAAGAACACCCCCCTCGGCCATGCACCAAAGAACACCTCCCTCGGCCATGCACCAAAGAACAACGGATGTTCACACTACTCCATCACTCTTTTTCTTCTTCTTTTAACAATGCCACCATCACTCCACAAGCATTAAAAAAAATCCCTCCAGCTCCATTTTGCCAAACATCAAGGAGACAATCCAGCTCGACAAAAACCTACGGCAGATCGAAGTTCCGATAATAATTAAGATTCTTGCTTACATGAATAGAAAAACCAAGAAGAAAAAGAAGGGCTTGAAAACTGTAAAGTAAGCACAGAGAAAAGCCAGAGGAGCCGAGACGATTATACAATGAGCTCTCCCCCAAGGGTAGACAACGCCGACGACGGACCGACCAATGAGGAAGCCGCCGACCGCCTCTTGCCCGATCCACTATCGCCTCGAGGCGATATTTTACAAGTTGACGTCGAGGCGGGCACCAGCGCCGTGGCGGCGGCGCCGTTCTCGTGGAAGAAAATGTGGCAGTTCACGGGCCCTGGGCTGCTAATCAGCGTGGTGTTTCTTGATCCAGGAAACATAGAGGGCGATTTGCAGGCCGGGGCGATAGGGGGATACTCGCTCCTGTGGCTGATGATGTGGGCCTCGGCGGTGGGCCTGTTGATCCAGTTGCTGTCGGCGAGGCTCGGGGTGGCGATGGGCCGGAACCTGGCGGAGCTGTGCAAGGAGGAGTATCCGTACTGGGCAGGGCTTTTGCTGTGGGTCATGACGGAGGTGGCCTTGATTGGGGCTGATAAGCCTGATATGCAGGAGGTGATTGGGAGTGCTATTGCTATTAGCATTCTGAGTCATGGCGTTTTGCCGCTTTGGGCTGGTGTTCTTATTACGGCTATTGATTGGCTCGTGTTCCCAACTTCACGATTTTCTGCGAAGGTGTTAACGTAAATTAGCTTACGCGCTCCTCGATTAATCTTTGAAGATTAATTTATCGAGCACTAGCAGGAGCCGATTATAGATCAGTGTAGGTTTTAAACCTAAAATCTAAGAGGAGCCTTAAATCGGCCTCATGGGATCGATCGGTCTTTATTGTGCGCTTCTCATAATGTTGAGTTTAATCTTCGAAAAATTACTTTAAGATCCACTATAAATGTTTGCACTATAGGCCTAATTTCACTAATATTTTTTTTCCAAGGGTTAATGTCCATTATTTTGTATTTCTAAATTGTGAGGCTCACTCCTTATTTGTAGTAAAACAAAAATATTTTCACATAAAATTATCTCGCCACAACATTACCGAAAAGTTTGCTGGAATTTTAGTCGGCGCCGGAAAAGTTGTTGGTGACAGAAATCCACCAGAAAATTGGTTGAAAAAGTCGCTCAACTAGCGCCGGTCTTGATGACCTAAGTTGGGAAAGATGTTGACCGACAAAAATATTGACTATATAAAAAGATAAATGAATGATACTAAATCCAGTTTTCCATAGATAACTATATCTATGTTGTTGGTAATACACAGAGAACATATTATTTTGGTGAATAGCACACAGATTTCATATTTTCATAGATAACCATATCTGTTTGTGTTGTCACCATTATTTTCTATTTTTTATTAAATAGTCACCATCACTGGTCAACATTTTATTCTCAATCGGTCAAACATCTGCTTCCCCTCCGATACCATCTCCGGCGCCGGCGACCATCACTATCGACTTTTCCTGCCAACATTAATTCCGGCAAACTTTCCGGTGAAGTCCACAACGGAAAATTGTAAAAATGATCGAGAAAACTTCTTTGGTAAAGAACATTGTCTACCGTCGTTTAGAAGAATTTGCACATTTTTTCCCGGTAAGTAAGAAATTTTTCGGTAAGTGAAGAATACGTGCGTTCTCAACTATTATTCAAAACGCAACTTTGAAATATTTTCCTGAAATGAGAATTTTTCATAAATTAAGAAAAAAAAAATCGATCTTGATTGCATCATTAAATATAATACAATACTACCCTGTGATAGCTAAGGTGAGTTTTCACATAAAGAGAAATCAACGTGTCTGCATATCAAGGATTAGAGCTATGGAATAGATCACTGTGGCTACTCAACAACACAAAGAAAGAACATCCGGTCGCGCACATACTATGACCGTAACCCGCGCTCGCAAGATTTGTATCAGATTCTCCTTGATTTAAAACTGGAATGTAAGCTCATTCTGTCATCCCTGATTGTCTTGCTTTACTCGACGTGGATGGACAGTTTCGTTTTTCTGTTTCTTGAGAACTACGGAGTAAGGAAAATAGAAGCTGTTTTTGCTGTTTTCATCTCAATGATGGCGCTGGCGTTTGCTTGGATGTTTGTCGATACAAAGCCTAGTGGAAAGGAACTAGCAATAGGTCAGAAAACTAACTTTTCCCTTTGACTGTTCATTTCTTCATTTGTTTTTGCTATCGTATGCCATTGCGATTCCATTCGCGAGCATTACTTAAACTCAATCTCTCTTTTCAGGTCTTTTGGTTCCAAAACTAAGCTCAAAAACAATTCGACAGGCGGTTGGAATTGTGGGTTCTGTCATTACGCCTTACAACGTGTTTCTACATTCAGCTTTAGTACAATCAAGGAATATCAACCCTAAAGAGATTGGTCGCGTCAAAGAGGCTCTCAATTACTACTCCATTGAATCCTCAGTCGCCCTTCTTGTCTCTTTCGCTATCAACTTATTTGTCACATCCGTCTTTGCTGTTGGATTCTACGGCTCTAAACATGCTAGTAGCGTAGGCCTTGCAAATGCAGGGGAATATCTCCAAGAGAAATATGGGGGAGGACTAATTCCTATATATTACATTTGGGGAATTGGGTTATTAGTAGTAGGGCAAAGTAGCACCATAACGGGCACCTACGCCGGCCAGTTTATAATGGAAGGTTTTCTAGATCTTCCGTTAAAGAAATGGCAAAGATCATTGATATCGCGAAGTTGTGCAATCGTTCCAATTGTTATTGTGGCTCTTGTTTTTAAGAGATCAGAAGGTACGCTGGATGCGCTGAATGAGTGGCTCAATGTGCTCGAATCTATGCAAATTCCTTTTGCACTCATCCCTCTTTTTACCTTGGTGTCCAAGGAGCAGATCATGGGGGTCTTCAAAATCGGACCTGCTCTGGAGGTAACCAGCTAATTTCTCTTATACTTACTCTCGGTTATTCAAATCCATGGTTTAGTTGTTTTGAGCGAATACATACCTTACTGAGGACGCAAACTCAAACGGTCAAGCTAACAAATCTTAGCCCATAGTGATTCGAGGAAAACAACTACCTACCTGTTCATTCACTCACTCCGTTGATTTTTGTTTTCGTAGAGGGTCGTGTGGATCGTGACTGCCCTAGTAATGGCAATCAACGGGTACGTTTTGCTGGACTTTTTCCGCTCCAAGATTAATGGATTCCTGCTTAGTTTTTTGACCTGCGCCGGGACTGCTGCCTATATAGCATTCATGTTGTATCTAATTTCATTCTGTGGCGCCCGACCCTATTCCTGGGTAAGACTGATACGCTCCGATGGAAACGAGCATTCCAGTAATTAAGTCGACAAAATCTCCTTGTATGATTGAAGAGGCTACAAAGTTTTGTGGTATCCTATGAATCAAGTTGTAAGTATAAATTTGATATATGGTTCATCATGAGTATTATTCTTACGTACATCCGGGAAGAGATGGTTCCTCCAAAGGGATTGTACAAGCTTTCATTGTACCTATTTTTGTTTTCAAATAGCAGAAATTAGAATCCATGAACAACCTAATTTTTTCTTGTTTCTTAATTAAAACAGTTGCAAGTAGTAGATGTATTCTTTATTTGTTTTAGGCACCAATTTTTCTTTGTATCGGAATCCAAAGAAATAAATTTTCTAATATTATTTTTATCTCATGAGACCTGTTAATCATATAAACTGCACGATGAAATAAGGAACCGGTTATTAATATAATTAGCATTTATGTACAAAAGCGGATCCTCTCCAGTTCCGTAGTTTGCTTACATGTGATTCCTTTCGGTGTTTCAATCAACAATCAGAACTGTTTGTTCATATTTTAATTTTTTTTGGGACGATGAATCTTGCCAAAATATTATGTTCATTTGATATTGATTAATAATTAATATAATTACGAAATGAATGCATCTTGAAGTACCATTTTTTTTGTCACGCGGTATTAAATTCATTTCCATCAATTCATAAATGAATACTTGGGGGCATGCTGCGCGTTGTGCACGATTCGAATTGTCGTACCGTCAAATACACGATCTAACGACTCGAATCGTGCACGTCCCTTACTAATCATCAAAATGAATGTGTATAAAAAGAGCCCATAAACGAACAAAACTGAATCTCGAGTCCATTTAAATTTTAGTACTCGAGAGAAGCTGCTCCCTTTCTACGACCGAGTAATTATTTGAAGGTTTCAGGAATATTACGTAGCGTTGCCTACATGATACTCTTGCTATTTATGTAGCGTCTTGCTAGTTCAATGCATGGGATGGAAAAAATCATCAGTCAGAACTTTTTCCCTATTATCTTGTACATCAATGGATCAATGCGTATGACTCTTGGAATTTACTCACTTTTCTCACAAAATTATCACGAAAATTCCACAACAATAAAAAACAAAGAAATGAAGAAAAGATATAAAGTTCAAGGAGTAGCAAAACAGAGTATATACTTTACATTTTTTTAAAAGTGTAGAATAATGAATGAAAAATTGAAAAATTGAAGAAATTCCTTGTAGGAGAGAGTTTGTCTTTTATTTCAAGTAATTACATTCTTATAGTATATACTATATAGTACAAATAGATTATGCGGTAGAGACATTACTATTTATTTTTGTTGGGTGATTGAAAGACAATAAGAGTGCTCCACATTATGTGATAACGATTTTTTATTTGTGATTGTACCATCAGGTAATATCACAATGGTACTCCGATACTACCCAATAATTGGCCATATAAACAAGTTTATCAACTCAGCTCTTCTCCTAGTCTCTCTCTCTCTCTTCCAAATTCACCTCCTATATACATCTCTTCCTCCCCATAAATAGATGTATACATCTGTTCTAACATATTCAATCCGAAATACTCGACATTGCCCCAAAACCATATCAAAGAACCTCTATAAAACCTATCCAAACCCTTCAAAATGCTCAACCCTCCTCTCCTCCTCTCTAAAATTACTCCAATCTTTTTATGGAGAAGAATCAGCCTCCGTATCAAGATTCGCCTCCTAAACCCCCTTCATTGTTGGATTATTACGGCCTGATCGACGACAACTGCCCATCGGAAAACGATTCCTCGGTTCGGACGCTAGAACTCGAAGATGCTCTTTCCCACCTCGGCCTATATTCGCCGCCGTCTCATTGCCAACGGCCACTTACTCCGCCGGGTTTCAGCGGCCAGAAACGTTCTGACCGCGGAAACGCACCGATTGATAATTCAAACGGCGACAAGGGTAAGTTTGGAACTACCCACAACCCTCTTTCTTCAAAATCCAATGCGAATAAATTGCAGAGTTTAGGGTGGAGTCCACACCGATGTGTGATAGAGAAAGGTCCTGGAGCATTACGTGGCGGTGTTTCAAGAGCAATTAATAATTTTTCTATGAATGGCCAGATGATGGGTTTCGGTGGGTCCCACAGAAATCCGACCGTGGGGCCGGGGAGCAACGATTATGTGATGAATTCTTCTTCTGGGTCTTTCTTGCAACCCAAGAAACGATCAAGAAATCAACCCAATTCCCAGCTTTCAATTGTACCCTCCTCTAATGAACATGGGAATGAGTTTGATGATTTAAGTCCTATTTTGCATTTACCTCAATTGACCCCTTTTGTGGATTCCCTATCCTTGGGAGATTTGAGGGGTCAGATATTCTATTTATCGAAAAATGCCTACGGGAGTCATTTGTTGAAGAAATTGATCATGAAGGACCCAAAAGAGGATGAAATTGAGATGGTGTTATCTGATATGATAAACCATGTTAGTAAATTGATGAGGGACCGATATGGGAATTACGTCATTCAGGAGATTTTCAAGGTTTGCAATGACAAACAGAGGACTCGAATCATGGCATCGCTCACCCAGTCTCGATCTCAGTTCATCAAGATATGCCATAATCAGTACGGGTACGGTTTATTGTTGATTGGTCAATGTTTGTTCAAATTTGAATTGAATTATAAGATTTTTTATTTCAAGATTGTAGATTATAGACTCTAGGTTTAAAATACTCCAATATTGACAAGTGTTAGGATGATATGAGCGCTATTTTCCAATAACCGGATGTCCGGCCAGTTTGTGCGCACGCGCACGTTGACTAATTCCGGGGCCTTAAAGTTAATGATTGGGCAAACCCTCCAATGGCGTTAAGGTTTTGGAATGTTTGGCCCGTGTAGGATTTGAACATGTGATGTCAAGGAGGACAATCGGTTATTTGCTTTCTAAATTTTGCAAAAGAGTTGTTTTCGGAAGCATAATGAGAATTCAAAAAGGTCCTACTAAAACAATATTTTGAATTTTTCATTATTTACCGCATAATTTTTGTGATGGATTTCCACAAGATGGGTTCCAAATTCACAGGCCAAACACTGGGAAACGAGAATATGAAAATGTACAATGCATAATAGGGTAATGTGGCTCCCAAACATGTCCTAGGATTGGTTAAATAATAGTACTAATAAGTATTTGTTGTTGCAGAGCTCGAGCTGTACTGGTGTTGTTGGATCACGTTAGTAGCCAACAGCAGATATCCTTATTTATGTCAGCTCTAAGCCCTGGTGCTGCAGCATTAGCCAATGACCCAAATGGTCATTTTATAATCAGGCATTGTGTGCAAAATTTCTCTGGTGAAGATAATAAGGTAATGTCCGATGCTCATTGTTGAATGTGCACCCGTTAAACTTGGATGATTTTGTAATTTAGTAATATTATTGCTCATTGGGGAACCTATTTTCCTCTACATGATTGTTGTCATTTCAATTTTTCAATTCGTGATTGCTTTTGTTTCAACTTTCAAGGGTTGGGTTTATCTGCAGTCCATCAAAGGGACTGTGTCATCTAGTTAGTTCCGTTTGTCGGCCCTTCCTGTCTCAATTCAATGAACGATTCCGTTTATTTTCAGATAGTGCTGAGAATATAAGCCACGTCAAAAATTATGATCATTGATTGTATATTGATTGATATCGTTTCTGAACATATTAACGTTGCAAAAAAAATAAATTTGAAACACTAAATCAAGACTTTCTTTTTCCAACATAGATGTGTCATGAAAGCATTGGTATTCAATCAACATAGTTTCTGACGTAATGACTGTTCTAGGCAAGATTTAAAAATAAATAAAATGAAGGGTCTTGATCATCGAATTCAGCTCGAGAATAACTCGCAGATGGAGAGGAATATATGGTCCGGTCCCTTTGAGGGAGTTGAGAGGATCTTGCTCCTTGTTTCTGAACATACTCAATACAAGTTTCATTATGTTCAATGAGTTCATTGACACCTACCCTGTCTATGCAGTGTCTTATCAATGAGATGGCGATACATTGCTTAAAAGTTGCAACTGATCCGAATGGGTCCCGTGTGCTGCAGTCATGCTTGTTGCAGTATGAGGGAGAATATAGAGTGCACCTTTTTGCTGAGATAATAGCAAATGCTCTTTACCTAGCAGAAGATCGTCACGGGTTCGTATCTATAGTTCATGTTTATTTGACTGGACTAATAGTGGCAATACATACTTCCACAAAATAAGAAATCCGATCGTAAGTAGTAGCATGGGGATTCATAGCTATATCCCATTTTTGGTGGGATATCTAGTCCTTTTCGACTTTTAATTCAATGTAATGCTTTTTTTCCAAAGTCCAAACAAACAAATGGAATGATAAGACCTTATCAAGTACTTATTACGACTCTCACTGCAACATAAGATTAACGTTTGTATATTCTTGCTTTTTTCCTTTCGCATGTAGCAACATTGTGGTGCAACTTCTACTGGAACTGGGGATAGCTGAAGTCACTGAGAATCTCCTGAGGCAGCTTGGAGGGAGTTATTTGGCTTTGTCCCGGAAGAAGTTTTCTAGTTGTGTTGTGGAGAGATGTTTGAGAAAAGCAGGAGAAGAGCAAGCCTCATGGATTATCCTAGAGCTGCTTACGAGTCCAAATGTTTGTGCTCTTTTAGTTGATCCTTTTGGAAACTTCGTCATTCAGACAGCATTGGAAGTGTCTCAGGTATGCTCAACAGCTGAATCAACTGGATATCGTAATCTCCTCGTCATATTTGTCTACTAAATAATGGGATTTTCAAGAAATTCGCAAGGCTGACTTGAACTCTTGAAACTATTTACATGCTGGCTCTTGGACCCAATATGCTCGAGGACGTGTATTTTCGATGCACATATTTCCATTGGCATGGTTTTTTTTGTTGGTCTGGGAGTAAAAGAAAAGCCAGAGAAAAGTGGAATTAACTAAATTAGAGTCACAACCAATAACTTATAGTGATCGGCTAATCAGAACCTTGCCTCGATATTTTAAGTAATATGTGCTAGAAAGCGGGATCTGTGGTTGTTAGCTACTGGCTGCAGGACAAGGAGACATTAAGCCATCTATGATTAAATGTGGGATAGGTCTGAGGAAATAAAAGGCTTAAGACTTAAGGCTTAAGGTTAGCTTCTGTTTCATGTTATATCTTGTGGAATCTTCAGGAGAGGTTAAGGATTAAAGGTTCTGTGTATGAAGGTGAACTACCTTAGGGTTGTGAATAGTACCCCGTTGAATACTAAAGACTATTCTGCGAAGAGGAAAGCAGCTTTTCGTCATAATGAGCAAGCAAATTTACAAAAACTTGATTATTCAACACGAACTAATGCCGAGAATGATTTTGTTCAATCTCATTTGTTGAAAGCGAACAATTCCCTCATTGTCGTTGGTTGAAAATGTACAAGTCTCACCCTCATCTAGTGCCCCATTAAATAGTAAGTATTCAACGGAATCTAGCTGAGTGCAATAATACTTGGTGGCGAACATTTGAGTTTTGGACATTTGACACATCAAAATCTGAGCGCAATGCGACTCATTGATCCAAAGTAGAACCTCTACAAATCCGAAAATCATCTAAATGCCCTTGGCTCCTAAAACAAATGTAAGACTTTTTGAAGATTTCATTGCGATAAAAGAAAATAGTAGACTTTATGTAGGCAGTTTGAAAATCAACTCAACAAGATTATCTGAGTCATCTTGACAGCAATATTGTCCTGCCCTTTCAATGTAATTGAAGTTGGAATATCAGGATTACCATTCAGTAGTCCTTCGAAAAAATAACCTGCTATTGCTGTGCTGGCAGTACATTTTATTGTTTTATC
Source organism: Rhododendron ovatum (assembly GCA_019656835.1). NCBI lineage: Eukaryota > Viridiplantae > Streptophyta > Magnoliopsida > Ericales > Ericaceae > Rhododendron > Rhododendron ovatum. Next base: position 34,399,875 of record CM033795.1, on the reverse strand, counting down.
TTTATTAACTTCAATAAGTTTGTGTTTGGCTTTAAAAAATTTCCTACATTCTCTGTTATTCATTGGTACATCGGTAACCTGTTTCTTACTTATTGCAAGAGCAGGGGGTAATCCGCAGGGCTTTGTTCAACCTAGTCCAACTGAATGCTCATGTTATGCGCTCCAATCTTTTCGGGAAAAGGGTCCTAGCACTCTTCAACGATTTGAAGCTGCAGCATGATTTGCCATTCGAGAGTAAGACACTGCTCTAAGGTATCCAATTTCTCAACCGCCAATGTTTGTGGGACTTTGTCAAGTCGTGTGTGTTTGTCTGTCATTGGTGATGCATCGATATCTGGTGTAGATGTGTAGTTTTGGAAATTTGTGATTTGTTGTTCATTACTGTACTCCCTACGTTCATTTGGGTAAAGGAATTATGCTTCCAAACATTGCCTTGTAATGTATGCAGAGAGACCCTGGGAACCTGTAATGCACTTTTGCACTATAGGGTGCACTCTATGTACTGCTCGGATTTCCTATAATGTTCAAATTACGCACTACACCCTTATAGTGTACCCTTGCACTATGGAATGGGGGATATTGTCAAACAACACCATGCAAATCGGTGCAGATTGGTCACTCATCTCGATAATCGACGGCTCGGATCTTAACCAAGTAAGAGACTGGGTTTTATGCGATTTGTATGCGCTCAGATTCGATTCGAGCTGTTCATCCCAAGATGAACGGCCAAATCAGCCACTCTACACCCCCTCAGCAGGGAGCTGCTCGGCAGCATCCCTGGGTCCCTGCACTATAGGGTCCCCGAGTCTTGTGGCAAAGATGGTGGTTCGTTCGATTCATCTTCTTAAAAAATACAACTCCAATTAGTGTTTCTTTAGGTGATTTACCCTAAATAGGTGTGCACTGAAAGAGAATATTTAACCTCAATAGGTGCTTTTCAAATATGTAAAGAACTAAACTGTCTTTTAGAAAGAAAATTGAACATCATGACAAGAAAACTAAACGAGCAAAGCATATGTACTAGACTTCTAGTGTTGTCGTTTCTCACTCGATTAAAGATGAAATTATACAGAGAGAGAGAAAAGATAAACATATGATAAAAATGAGAGAAAGAGAGGAATAAAGATGTGACGGACGAAATACAAAGATAGATGGAAGATGATGATCTCTCTTCGAATCATGAAGATTGACCAAACATCAATTCGATCCATCTTTGTCAAGTTAATTTGAAAACTTTTGGACACATAAAAATTACTTAATAAGTTTGGCACAATCCAGAGAACCAAAAAACCCCAAGTCTGGTTTTGGCCGGGGGGAGGGGGCCGCCGCCTCCTCCTTTCCCCTCCTCCCCCCCGGCTCTTCCCTCCTTCAGTCCCCTGTACTTTTCCTCCCCTCTCCTCTCCTCTCTGGTTTCCTGGTTTCGGACCCTCTCTGTTTGGGTGGATTTTCGAGTGTGCTCCAGTAGCTGAGTCCCTGGCCGGAGGCATGTGGTCTCCGTTTTCCGGCGTCTCCTCGGCCCCCTGATCTGGTAGTTGTGGCCAGCGGGTGGCGGTGGTGGGATGGTGGTTGTGGGCGGTCAGTGTGGTGGATTTTGGGGTTTTTTTCTTTTTTTCGTCCTTTTTCTTTTTTCTGCCAGTTTTTCTGGTTTTCTCCGGCTGGTCTCCCCAGTCCGGATTCGTACCGGTCGGGTTTTCCCTGATCCGGTGGGTGGTGTTGGTGGGTAAATAAGGATTTTGTGCTGTTTGCTACTGTTTCTCGTTTTTGCTGGAGTGGTGCTATGCGGGGGCTGGATGGTTTCGATTCTCGGTGCTTAATCCAGTTGTTGGATGGTGCTGCGGCAGTTTGGAGCGGGTGGTGGTGGTGACTCAATAAGGCTCCGGGGCGTGGCCTTAGGCCATTTTTCGTCGTCAGCAAAGGGAGTATTCGGCTTGGGAGTTTTCTCGGTCATCGGCGCCATGTGACCGGTGATCGGAGATCCTGCCCGGGATTCCTACTTCGATTTCGGTGTCCGGAGCCTATCGTGCCAGCGTAGGCTTGCCGGAGATGTTTCTCCATTCCTTCAGTTCGAGATCCAGTCGGTCCAGGTGGTTCCTCTCGGCTGGAGGTGGCCGGCGTGCTTGTGGTATCCATCCATGGTGGTTGTGATTGTCTTTCTTGTCTGTTTTTATTCTTGTTTCCATCGGTTTGTATTTATTATCTCTGATAGGGTTCTTTTATCAAGCTGGGGCGGCTAGTGGTTAGATGGCTGACCCCTCCTGTCCCGACCCTTTGTGGCGGTGAGTCGTGCACAGGTCTGGTCACTAGTTTTTCGCGGTTGTTATCGTTGCCCCTGGGTCACCTGTAATACCCCTAGTTTTTAATTATGTTTTAAATTAATTATGTGATGTGTTTTAAGCTTAATATGTGAGTTATTAGGCTTAAGTTGCTAGTTAATGGAATTGGAACATAAGTTGGTAGATGTCACACATACACTCAATAATTTTCCTAGGCCTAGCTTCTACATTATTCTTGCCCCACCTTTGTGTTCCACGTAGAGAGAGAGAAGAGGAGAAAAAAAAGAAACGGCAGGGGAAGAAAAGAAGGAGAAAAAGAAGGAAAAATTTGGGGAAATTTAGGGTTGACCTTGCTTGGCTTGAGAATTGAAGATTAACTTGGTAATTTTTATACCTCCTACTTGAATTCCATGATTTGTATGTTAAATTTCATATCTTAGGGTTTGAATTCATGCTTTAGATGTTTGATTGAAGTGGAATTTGAGTTTTAGGGTTGAATTCTTAAGGAATTCAAGAGCTTAACTTGAAATCCCTTGGGTTAAGTGTTTAAAACTTGTTTTGACGCAAGGATTCGATGTTCTTGGAGTAGCTCGTTAATATATCTGAGTTTGAGCATGATTAGTGAAGTTTTTGTGTGAATTTGAAGTGTTTTGAAAGGTTTTAGAGTTGAAAATCGAAGGAAGAACAGCGGGTAATTTTCTGGAAAACTGCAGAATTGAGAAATTTCGTATCTGTCCTGATTTTGTGGATTTTTTTGAGGCAGTTCCTAAGCTCGAAAAATTATGAGATTTTTACTGAGATTTCCTCTATGAGTCTTCTATCTATGGTAAAAATTTCGGGATCAGAATCAAAGTATTGAATTCTGTAAAAATTCGTGACCTTGCAGCACTCATTTTCGGAACTGTGCTGACTGCACAGACACATGTTACGGAAACGGTCATATTTTTTAGCTCGAGCAATGAAATTGTGATCCGATTTCTGATTTTGAAACTAGATTCATAGACCTTAAAAAGTATGTGGAGTTTGTACCTTAATTATTTCTGTGCAAAGTCAGATTTTAAATTGAAGTTGACGAAATTGTAGATTCTGAAATTTTTCTTGAGATTTGGTTGTTTAACTTCATACGTCTACCTTAAGACCCTATATTCATAAAAATAGGCTTGTTTAACATCTTCTAATCATATTCTTATTGCCTAATTGTTTTAGGAAGCTCGGGTGGTTCGTAGAGCCGAGGTGAGTGATTTAATACTTGAATTACATGATTTTGAACTTGTTTTCTTTAACGAACTTATTTGAACAAATTTTATGAAATGTGTACTCCATGGATTAGCAATGGAAGGTGGACTTATTTGTGAAATATTTGCGAATCTATTTAATGGCATTCCCAACGTCCGGTCTTGCTAGGGGACGGCTTAATGGCTAGCAAGGGTGTTTGAGGTTGGTGTGTGTTTTGGGATAATGCGTAGACGTCTGGCTTATCCACTACTGGGGACGCCCGGTAGCTTTTGAATTTTGAATAGCGGAATGTGCATTATATTTAGCTTATGGATTTGAATTCTTTGTTTTGAAATATTATCAAATTATTTTGCATTGTCCATGGAAGGCATGTGAGTTAAGTATTAATCATTCACACGAGCTTTGGCTTACGGATTTTCTTTTTCCACCTTTCAGGAAACGATGCGTAGGGTGGCGTGGTGTTTACTTTTGGAATGTGTTGTGTTTTGTTGGAAACTTATAGAAAGGAAGCTATGCTTGTAAACACTTAGCTTTGTACATGGTTTGTAGCTTTTGAGTTTGTAAGTAAGCACAACTCTGAGTGGTGTACCTTTTGGTTTGTAACACCTAAGTAATACTATGGTTTGTTAACAAGAAAAGTCGTCTTTTGCTTCCGCTGTTATGTTTTAGCCCCTTTTGATTAACACTTGTTTAGATGATATTTGATTTGTAATTTGGCCTTAGTGAGAAATCACTGGCATTTGTCATGCTTAAGACCTTATGGGGCGGGTCAGGGTCGTGACAAAGTTTTTGGTATCAGAGCAATACGTTCGGGCAATGAGATGCACGGTTAGCAATGATTCACACACAAACCCTCGGAGCTATAGGACAAGTAAAATCTATGTGCTAAGTGAGCAATCTTGGATGCTATGCTATGAAATTATTAAAGTGATTGTTGCATGACTATATGCGCAAAATTTATGTGATTATGATATAAATTGTACAATGTGAAATTTTGTCTCTTTTGATTTAGCAAATGGAGCATCGGGATATTCCAGAGGGGGCACAACCTCCACCTCCAGATAGGTTGGAGAGAATGGAGCGGATACTTGAGGGATTACTTGGGGTAATGGCCCAGCAAAATCAACCACGGCCTCTTGTGATGGGAGAACCTGCTAGAGTTGAGCCGATTAGTATCAAAGATTTTCAGAAAATGAAACCTCCGACCTTTGAAGGGGGAATTGATGGGCTAAAGGCTTACAATTGGGTTCAGGGTATGGAGAAGATATTTACGGTTATTCAGGGTCAGTGTCCAGAAACACACAAGGTGGTTCTTGCTACCTACAACTTTGAAGGAGAAGCTCACAGATGGTGGTTACAACAAAAAGAAAGGGAACAAAACGTGAGTTGGGCTCGGTTTAAGGAGAAATTTTATGAGAAGTACTTTCCACAAACTTTGAAGGACAATAAATGTACGGAGTTCATTAATTTGAAGCAAGGAAATAATATGACAGTGTCCGAATACGATAAAGCTTTTACCGACTTGAGTCAGTTTGCACCACACATGGTTTCGACAGAGAATCTTAAAGCAAGGAGATTTGAGGAAGGTCTGAAGGAAGGTCTTCGCAAGCCAATCAAGCTGCTCAGGCTGCCAACGTATACGGATGTGCTGAATGTGGCTTTAATGTCAGAAACCGATAATGAAAAATCGAACACTTCCGGCAATGAACAAAGAAGACAAGTCAGTTATGTACCGCCAAAGAATCAGGGAGGCAGCAATCCATATAAAAAGCAGAATACCGGAACATCTGGGTGGAGTCAAGGTAGTAGTAGTGGAGGAAATCAGAACCGGCCATGTGGGAAGTGTGGTAAGGTACATACTGGACAATGCTTTCGAGATGCAGGAGCATGTTATAAATGTGGACAGGTGGGACATTTGATGAGAAATTGTACGAATGCACCAAGGCCGGGATTTGTGGATAGACGTGCGGCTTCAATGGGTTCGGGGTCTGCGCCAAGACCAACAGCCATTACTAGTTCAGCACAGAGTTCAGGAGTGAGGTTAGATTCTGGAAAGAGGCAGGGCAGGATGTTTGCAATGACGCCGGGGGACTCTCAAAACACAAATTCGGTGGTGTCAGGTACTCTCCATATTTGCGGCCATTCAGCTCATGTACTTATTGATTCGGGATCTACGCATTCATTTGTTTCTGCACAGTTTGCTATTAAATTGACTAGACCACTTGAATCACTTGGCTACGAATTGCATGTGTCACAACCTATGGGTAGTGGTGTTATATGTTCTACAGTCTATAAGGCGTGTGATATATTAATTGGAAGTGTGCATTTGCTAGTAGATTTAATTCCTTTAAACATGGGGCATTTCGATGCTATCTTAGGAATGGATTGGTTATCTTCCAATTTTGCCACGATAGATTGTATTGCCAAAAGGGTTATGATTCAGGTACCAGATATGGGAGATATTATTTTTGAGGGAAAAGCAGTGGTTCCACCGCCTTATTTGATATCTGCCATGCATGCTCGTAGATTGATAAATAAAGGGTGTCAGGGTTATCTGTGTTCAATTCTTACTACTGAATCTGAAGTAACTACCTTGCAAGATATTCCTGTTGTGAATGAGTTTCCTGATGTATTTCCAGAAGATTTGCCTGGTTCATTGGTTGACAGGGAGATAGAGTTTGTTATTGACCTTATTCCGGGGACTCAACCGATTTCTAAGACACCATATCGAATGGCACCGTTGGAGTTGAAAGAACTGAAAGTTCAATTGCAGGAATTACTCGACAAGGGGTTTATCAAACCAAGTATCTCGCCTTGGGGAGCACCGGTCTTATTTGTAAAGAAGAAAGATGGTACAATGAGGCTTTGCATTGATTACCGGGAGCTGAATAAGGTGACTATCAAGAACAGGTATCCACTTCCGAGGATTGATGATTTATTCGATCAACTTCAGGGAGCGAGGGTATTTTCTAAAATTGATCTTCGGTCGGGCTACCATCAGTTAAAGGTAAAAGCGGAGGACGTTGAGAAAACGGCTTTCAGAACGAGGTATGGACATTATGAATTTTTAGTCATGCCTTTTGGGGTTACTAATGCACCGGCGGCTTTTATGGATTTAATGAATCGAGTATTCAAGTACTATCTTGATGAATTTGTTGTAGTTTTCATTGATGATATACTTGTGTACTCTAAGACTTCGGAACAGCATGCCAAGCACTTGAGGATGGTTTTACAAACACTACGGGAGAATAAGTTATTTGGCAAACTGAAAAAAATGTGAGTTCTGGCTATCTAGTGTTGCATTTCTTGGACATGTGATCAGTGGGGATGGTATTACCGTTGATCCACAGAAGATTGAGGCAATAATGAGTTGGCCAAGACCGACTACAGTGACGGAAGTTCGCAGCTTCTTAGGATTGGCCGGATACTATCGGAAATTTGTGAAAGACTTTTCTAAAATTGCAGGGCCGTTGACTGAATTGACACGAAAGGAAGTACCGTTTGTGTGGACTAAGGAAAGAGAGTGTTGTTTCTTAGAATTGAAAGAACAACTAGTTACAGCACCGATTTTGACTTTGCCATCAGGAACAGAGGGATTTGTGATTTTCAGCGATGCTTCATATCGTGGTTTGGGTTGTGTTCTGATGCAGCACGGAAAGGTGATTGCTTATGCTTCGCGCCAACTGAAATTGCATGAAAAGAATTATCCCACACATGATTTGGAGTTAGCGGCAGTGATTTTTGCTTTGAAATTGTGGCGACACTATTTGTATGGGGCGTCATGTGAGATTTATACGGACCATAAGAGCTTGAAATATCTCTTCACGCAAAAAGAGTTGAACTTGAGGCAAAGAAGGTGGCTTGAGTTGATGAAGGACTATGATTTGACGATTCAATATCATCCGGGCAAAGCAAATGTGGTTGCAGATGCTTTGAGCCGAAAATCTTTTGGTGAGTTGTGTTATCTACTTACCTCTCAGCGAGAATTGAATAGAGAAATGGAAAAGTTGGAACTAGAGGTTTCTGTTCATGACACTGATGCTATATTAGCTGCTTTTACTGTTCAACCTATGTTATATGAAACTGTTATACAAAGACAGCTAGATGATGAATTTTTGAAGAACATTATCGAGTCATGGGAAACTAAACCTAAAGAGGATTTCTCTTTTAGAGATGGTGTGCTGAGATTTCAAAATAGAGTTTGTGTACCTGATATACCAGAGATTCGAAGACAAATCTTGGAGGAGGCTCATAAATCCAGGTTTGCAGTGCATCCTGGAAGCACCAAAATGTACCGAGATCTCAGGGAAGTGTATTGGTGGCCAGGCATGAAAAGGGAGGTAGCTAAATTTGTTTCGCAATGTCTGACGTGTCAACGAGTTAAAGCTGAGCATAAGAATCCAGCAGGGTTGCTTCAATCCTTGCCTATACCAGAATGGAAATGGGAACATATCACGATGGACTTTGTTGTGGGATTGCCGCGTACACAAAAAGGAAACAATGCAATATGGGTAATTGTGGACCGCTTAACAAAATCTGCTCACTTTTTACCTGTAAATGTTTCATTTAGTTTGGAGCAGTTGGCTGAACTGTATATTAAAGAAATTATACGATTACATGGTACGCCAGTGTCTATTGTGTCAGACAGGGATTCGAGGTTCACTTCTAATTTCTGGAGGAGTTTGCAAAAGGCTATGGGCACAGAATTGAAATTCAGTACGGCATTCCATCCACAAACCGACGGTCAATCTGAGAGGGTTATACAAGTTTTGGAGGATATGTTACGAGCTTGTGTTTTGGATTTTCAGGGAAGCTGGGAGAAACATTTGTCACTGGCAGAATTTGCATATAACAATAGTTATCAGGCGAGTATAGGTGTGGCACCGTACGAAGCACTATATGGGAGGAAATGTCGATCGCCGATATGCTGGACCGAAGTTGGGGAGAGGAGACTTGAGGGGCCAGCAATTGCCGATGAAACTACTGAAAGAATTAGAGTAATTCAAGAAAGATTGAAAGCAGCACAGAGTCGGCAAAAGAGTTATGCAGATTCGAAAAGGAGACCCTTGAATTTTGAAGTTGGGGATTTCGTATTTTTGAAAGCGTCGCCAATGAAGGGGAAAAAGCGGTTTGGAAAGGCGGGAAAGCTACAACCGAGATATGTTGGACCATTTGAAGTTCTAAGTAAAGTTGGTGAGGTAAGTTATCGATTAGCGCTGCCGCCAGAGTTATCCTATGTTCACCCTGTTTTTCATGTGTCCATGTTACGTCGATGTTTGCCTAACTCCGATGAAAGGTTGCTTGTGACAACACCTATTGAACTTCAGGGAGACTTGAGTTATGAGGTAACACCGGAAAAGATCATTGGCCGAAAGGACAAAGTTCTTAGGAACAAAGTGATACCGTTAGTTAAAGTGTGGTGGACTAATCAACGAGGGGGAGAAGCAACATGGGAAACGGAGGAAGACATGCGAAAGAAGTATCCGTATCTTTTTCCAATACAAGGTAACTTAAGTTTGAGGACAAACTTCTATAAGTGGGGGAGAGTGTAATACCCCTAGTTTTTAATTATGTTTTAAATTAATTATGTGATGTGTTTTAAGCTTAATATGTGAGTTATTAGGCTTAAGTTGCTAGTTAATGGAATTGGAACATAAGTTGGTAGATGTCACACATACACTCAATAATTTTCCTAGGCCTAGCTTCTACATTATTCTTGCCCCACCTTTGTGTTCCACGTAGAGAGAGAGAAGAGGAGAAAAAAAAGAAACGGCAGGGGAAGAAAAGAAGGAGAAAAAGAAGGAAAAATTTGGGGAAATTTAGGGTTGACCTTGCTTGGCTTGAGAATTGAAGATTAACTTGGTAATTTTTATACCTCCTACTTGAATTCCATGATTTGTATGTTAAATTTCATATCTTAGGGTTTGAATTCATGCTTTAGATGTTTGATTGAAGTGGAATTTGAGTTTTAGGGTTGAATTCTTAAGGAATTCAAGAGCTTAACTTGAAATCCCTTGGGTTAAGTGTTTAAAACTTGTTTTGACGCAAGGATTCGATGTTCTTGGAGTAGCTCGTTAATATATCTGAGTTTGAGCATGATTAGTGAAGTTTTTGTGTGAATTTGAAGTGTTTTGAAAGGTTTTAGAGTTGAAAATCGAAGGAAGAACAACGGGTAATTTTCTGGAAAACTGCAGAATTGAGAAATTTCGTATCTGTCCTGATTTTGTGGATTTTTTTGAGGCAGTTCCTAAGCTCGAAAAATTATGAGATTTTTACTGAGATTTCCTCTATGAGTCTTCTATCTATGGTAAAAATTTCGGGATCAGAATCAAAGTATTGAATTCTGTAAAAATTCGTGACCTTGCAGCACTCATTTTCGGAACTGTGCTGACTGCACAGACACATGTTACGGAAACGGTCATATTTTTTAGCTCGAGCAATGAAATTGTGATCCGATTTCTGATTTTGAAACTAGATTCATAGACCTTAAAAAGTATGTGGAGTTTGTACCTTAATTATTTCTGTGCAAAGTCAGATTTTAAATTGAAGTTGACGAAATTGTAGATTCTGAAATTTTTCTTGAGATTTGGTTGTTTAACTTCATACGTCTACCTTAAGACCCTATATTCATAAAAATAGGCTTGTTTAACATCTTCTAATCATATTCTTATTGCCTAATTGTTTTAGGAAGCTCGGGTGGTTCGTAGAGCCGAGGTGAGTGATTTAATACTTGAATTACATGATTTTGAACTTGTTTTCTTTAACGAACTTATTTGAACAAATTTTATGAAATGTGTACTCCATGGATTAGCAATGGAAGGTGGACTTATTTGTGAAATATTTGCGAATCTATTTAATGGCATTCCCAACGTCCGGTCTTGCTAGGGGACGGCTTAATGGCTAGCAAGGGTGTTTGAGGTTGGTGTGTGTTTTGGGATAATGCGTAGACGTCTGGCTTATCCACTACTGGGGACGCCCGGTAGCTTTTGAATTTTGAATAGCGGAATGTGCATTATATTTAGCTTATGGATTTGAATTCTTTGTTTTGAAATATTATCAAATTATTTTGCATTGTCCATGGAAGGCATGTGAGTTAAGTATTAATCATTCACACGAGCTTTGGCTTACGGATTTTCTTTTTCCACCTTTCAGGAAACGATGCGTAGGGTGGCGTGGTGTTTACTTTTGGAATGTGTTGTGTTTTGTTGGAAACTTATAGAAAGGAAGCTATGCTTGTAAACACTTAGCTTTGTACATGGTTTGTAGCTTTTGAGTTTGTAAGTAAGCACAACTCTGAGTGGTGTACCTTTTGGTTTGTAACACCTAAGTAATACTATGGTTTGTTAACAAGAAAAGTCGTCTTTTGCTTCCGCTGTTATGTTTTAGCCCCTTTTGATTAACACTTGTTTAGATGATATTTGATTTGTAATTTGGCCTTAGTGAGAAATCACTGGCATTTGTCATGCTTAAGACCTTATGGGGCGGGTCAGGGTCGTGACATCACCTGTGCTTAGTATTTTATTCGGTGATGGTTTGCTGTCGGATCCCTATCTCTGATCTAGGATGGATTCGCTGTTTTAGCCTATTTGGCTGTTAATGAAATGGGCTTCGATTCAAAAAAAAAAAAAAAAGTTTGGCACATTTTATTGCTTTCAATTATAGTGGAAGACATTAAAAATTGGGCTCAATCAAGAAGATGGTCCTTTGTCTGGTGTGATAGGGAAAAAAAACCATATAGCTCACTGGCTTGCTTTTTCTTGTCCTAGTAGGAATTTTGTTAATCAATCAGGTTGTATTCCTCCTGAGTTGGAACTTTTGCTTGCTAAAGATGTAATCGGTTCTTAGTCTCTATACATTAAATGATCCTTTTCAAAAAAACAAAAAAAAACAATTATCGTCGAAACCAAAGTGGGCTGAACGAAATCCCATTAAATAGTCCACAAAAGGCTATTGGCTAATTTTTGAAACAGGCCTTACTCAGATTGGATTGAGCTAATTTTTTTCAAAAACTCATAAAATTTTTTTGGTAAAATTACATGGAGACCCCCGCATCTATACGTTTTGGACACGAACCCCTAACCTTTAAAAACGCTCATAAACACCCCCTCATGTATTACTGTTACCCAAGTTAACCCCTTCCGTTGGATTGCCGTTTGTTTCAATGGCACGTGCCAGTGCTTTTGGCCTTTTGAGACAAAAATACCCTTAAAACCCCATCCTTCTCCAGAATCATCAACAAAACTTCCCAACACCGACCCTTCACTCCGGCCTGCATTCCCTGCGTGATCAACTCATTTCTCACATCACAGCCAATGAGAAGAGGAGCCTATTAGTAGTATTGGGCAGGAATGTAAAAGAAGATAAACCGTCAGAAACAAGAAAAGAAGGGGCTTTTGGTATTTAGGCAAACCACGTGGCTATAAAAGAAGAGAAGCTTCTGTAGTACCTTGGAAACAGCCCATAAAATAAAATGGACAACATATTCGTTTTTGGTCATCCCTCCATTTCCCACCTCAAGCATGTCAGGCTCTGTACAAAATCAAATCAAATAACTCTAGTCATCTGATCCATATATTCGTTCGAAGTCATATACGAGTAGTTTTTTTTAGCAGTCTGTAAGAATAAGGGAGAAAGAATACTAACCACTTCTCTTTTGTGGATATAAAAAAAGAAAAGAAAAGAAAAGAAAAAAGAATACTAACCATTCCAGCCCCCAGGCCTTGCAAACTCGGCATAAAATTCATTTGTATCAGCTCTAGAAACCATACTGTGATGAACCAAAAAAATGAAGAAACATGATGCACCAGTCTGTCAACACAAGTATAAGAACTACAATTTGCATAAAGCTACCTTTCCCATGTATCATGAATATCACTGGTAGTTCTCCAGTTATTCCCAACCTGGGCACCCCATAAAGCAGGGTACATGTCTCCCCTAATACACAAGGAAAAGTATGTTAATTCAACAGCAATTTTAAAACTGACTATCTCGAAGGGCAGTAAACCATTGTCAGGGAAAAATAGAGTCACCATTCGCATAGCAAGAAGAATATGGGACGGCCTGCCTTCATTGGAGCTCGGGTCATTACAGGGTATCTGCATGATTAAGAGAGAGAGGCAATAGAAGTTATTTGATACCCAGTAGCCATAGGGGAATCCACATGATAAATTGATGATGCTCCACACTTATTGCATAAAACACCCTACCGAACAGTTGGCTTAGAACCATCGTGGTTACAGTTGTCGTACTTCAATAATCGATGCCCTATGACAGCAGGACATAAATTTGTAAAGAGACTTTTATACTGTGAAAACAAGAGATTTGGTTCTAGTGCATTCTTGCTCATAATTCATGAACGTACCCACGAAGCAAAGGTTTTGGCATCAGTTTCTTCATGACCAAGTGAGCCAGGCATGGTTTTGCTACAAGTAAAATAACTGCAAAATGGAGGTTCATAGATCCAACACCTCAATTATGGTGTTCCAGAGGAATATCAATTTCAAACGGCACAAATGTACAGTCCACTTTACCCTGCATCCGCGTAGATTCCTAGCTTAAGACCTTTGCCGTGGACATAGTCTGCAAGAGCTTTAATCAGGCCCGGCCCTGAAATTTTCGAGGCCCTAGGCAGAGTTTGAAAATAGGGCCTGTTATTTTTGAGTATATTTATAATTTGTTCGAGATAACTAACCAAAAATGGTTGTAGTTCAGTGGCAAAGTACTTGTACCATTTTGGAAATTGTCCCATATTTAATTATCATCTTGAGAACTAGCATATGAATTTGGGCGGTCTCTCCTCTCATTGCCAATTGGTTATGAGGTGGATGCTTTAATAATATTTATACTTGCATGTAATGGAGATTGCTAATTGGTTTTGAGGTGGATACTTTAAATAATATTTATACTTGCATGTAATGGAGATTGAACTCGTTAACTTTATTCACGATCCTGTTTTGATTTTAGAATAACTTGGAGAGTGTAAATTCTGTCCGGATAAGCCGAAAAATGGGGGTTTTCCACCACCCCCATGGGCCCCCTTCGTGTATTTTTTCAAGTAATCCAAACCGTGCCCCACCCCCATGGGCCCCCTTCGTGTATTTTTTCAAGTAATCCAAACCGTGTATCTTGTAAGGCCTATAAAATAATGTATCAATGCAAAAAATCCTGATTGTCCAGACATCGATAGGTATGTCAAAGGTTGAGTTGTTAGACGAAAAAATGAACGGTTGTGAACAGTTTAACTTTAAAAACAGTTGACAGATCCAGACCGTCCATTTTTTAGTCTAGAAATCAACTTTTGACAGACCTATCAATCAGGACAAATTGATTTTTTGCGTAGATACATTATTTTATAGGCCGTACAAAATGCACGATTTGGATTACCCAAAAAAATGCAAGAAGAGGGCCCACGGGTAATGTCAGAAAACCCCATCTGTCCGGCTCATCCAAACATAATTTAATCTCTACTCGTTAACTTTATTCACGTAAACGTTATTCATACACTTCCCAATAATATAGGGCTAATCCTGCAGCCTACAAAATACGATCTGGTCAGCTGATGTTATTGTATATGCACCAAGTTTCATACACATTCTAGTATGAGACTCCATCGATAAAAATGTATGAGCTTTCATGAAAATGTGTGGTGTTCAGCACTACTGAAACATATAAAAAAGAAATGAAAATCGTCTATGCATATTTAACATCATGTTCACAACCTCACCATATTCATAAACTAGTGCTAACCCGTGCCTACGGCACTACGGATCTCGGTTGGAAGAGGATGGCAGTTGTGTGATTAAGGTAAAAACCATGAACACTTAACCAGAAAGTGGGAGGATGCACTACAGCCTTTGGATCAAATGAATCTAAACCGTTCCAACAACTTATCCCCACACCCTTCTGTTTTATAATAGAGATACTTTTTTCCAATTTCATTGTTTTCCCATCAGCTTCTGAGCAGTAGTCTAGTTCGCATATTATACACTGAAGCAAACAGAGAAGTATCAATCTAACTCTCACAAACTTTGTATTTCACAAACACTTAATTATATTACACTAATAAACTGGGTTTCTGTTACACTCTCTCACACACTTTCACTATTATTTGCTTACGTACATATTCAGATTACGAGCCTATTTATAGGCTGAACAAGGGAGAGAGAAAAAAAGTGATAAACACACATTTATTAAGCAAATCTCAAAACATATTACGGAAACTAAAAAAGTTTTCACAGTACTTGATCTCAAACACCGAAACCACAGTCCGTGCTCCTTATTCATACACTACAATTTATTGAAAACAAAACACCACAAACACCGAAACCACACTCGCTGGGATTTTACTCAAACCTTTATTTTCCTTGCATGATCAGGTTTGAAAAGGTTTTCTCTGATGCTTTTCAGCTTGCAAAGTGCATCTCTCATGCTAATGCGTCCGTCTGGCAAATCAACAGTGCAAGCGAGACCAACACCAAGTACTGCAATCGAGCAATCAGTCTGTGCTTCTGGAGTAATGGACTGAATGTCATTTGAAAGACTACAGTCGGCTTGCACCAGACCAGGATCCAACACTTGATCTACATTGGTCGCAACGGCCATTTGAACCCATTTCTTCAGGCTTAAATCCCCTGTGAAACTCTCATGGGTTGGGCTCTTTCCAGTAAAAAGCTCTAGCAATGTGATTCCGTAGCTGTACACGTCTCCTGCCGTCGATGGTTCCTCTCCCGTACCATATTCTGCATCAAAATTCATTCAACGCAAAAAGGTTATCTAGGAATCTACTTAGTGAGGACTTTGTGTGAGAGGGTGTCTATATTTGGTAGCTCTGCGACTCTACGTACAAAGAAACAAAATAGAGATTAGAAAAGAACATTCATATGATGAGTATGCTAGAGGAAGAGACTGCAAACCTGGAGGTACGTAGCCAATGGAGCCCTTCAAAGCATTTGTAGAGCTAATAGAAGTTTGATCAGCTCTGTTGATCAATAGCTTAGCCAGCCCGAAATCTCCTACTTTTGCAGTCATATCTCCGTCCAACAGGATGTTGCTAGGCTTCAAATCACAATGAACGATCACTTGTGTTCCGTTTTCATGGTGCAAATAGTCTAGAACACCAGCAACATCAATGGCCACGTTCAATCGATCCACAATATTCAACCCTTGACCGTTTGCATGACTCCTCCTTCCTGTAATCCAATCGTCCAAGCTTCCGTTTGTCATAAATTCGTATACTAGAGCCAGAAAGTTATTGTTCTTGAAGTCCATGCTCGAGCATGAAGTGATAAGTTTCACAAGATTCCGGTGCCTCACATTCCTCAAAGCCGCACACTCTGCAAGAAAGCTCTTCCAAGATCTGGTCTCGTCTACGTTAAGGACTTTAATTGCGATAGGTTTTTCTGGTTGTAGAAATCCTTTGTAGACAGACCCGAAACTCCCGCTTCCAATCAAATTTCTTGGGTTGAAATTTTCAGTTGCCAAACGAAGTTCGTCGTAAGAGACCATTTGATGTTGTCCCTTGAAGGAGTCAGATGAAGCTGTGACTTTCGGTTTCCTTTTCCTGAGGTAGAACACCCAGCCAATTGCAGAACACAACGCTATGATTGCAATGCTCACCACGACAATACAAACCAAGATCAGTCTTTTTCTATGGTCACGACCTTTCTCACATGCTGACACGAAGCAAAGTTTCGGGTTACCTTCCAAATGAATGCTAGAAAGATTTGTGAAAACTCCACCAGTGGGAACCTCTCCTTCCAGGTCATTGAAAGACAAGTTCAATAACTGGAGGCCTTGCAATTTTTGCAAGCTATTTGGAATTGGGCCAGAAAGCTTGTTTGAGGAGATGTCAAGAGTTTCCAAACCCTTCAATTCACTTAAAGTATCTGGAATAGGTCCTGTGAACATGTTATTTGCCATGAGCAACTTCTCCAAGCTTTTACAGTTGCCAATTGAGCCGGGTATGGTTTCTGATAAACCATTGTTTGATAGGTCAACCACGACTACACTATCTAGTGTCCCAATTTCTTGAGGCAAAGGTCCGGTTAGCAAGTTATGGGAGAGATTCAGATGACTGGTTAGACTAGGAATATTGAGAATTTCTTTGGGTATGCTTCCATTGAGCTTATTACAAGATAAGTCTAATGAAAGCAACCTCTGGAAACTTTCAAAACTAGTTGGTATGGTACCCTCCAATTCATTTCCTGATAAATCCATGTTAATCAGGTTTTTGAGATTACCAAGGGAAGTTGGAATATTACCAGAGAGATTATTTCCAGCCAATCCCAAACTCAACAGTTCCTCCAAGTTGCCTATTTCTTGAGGAATGTCAAATGATATCGAGTTGTAGCTCAAATTTAGCAATGTCAAACCACTCAGATGCCCAATTGAGGCTGGTATCCTACCATGGATGCGATTTCCTCCCATATATAATTTTGAAAGAACCTTCGAAAGATTGCCAATGGATTCTGGAATTACTCCCTCTAGAAGATTTCCGTCAACAGCAAGGAAGTTTAGACGGGTACTATTTGTCAGACTAGTGAGAAAATCTAAACCATTGTCCCCAACGCCAACGATCCTATTGAACCCAATGATGTACATTTGGAGCTCTGGAAGATTTCCTAATCCCGGTGGCACCGTTCCATGCAAGAGATTGCGCGCCATGCGAATGACTTTTATCCTCGTGAGGTTGTGCAGAGACCCAGGAATGGTTCCCGAGAATTTATTGATACAAAAATTAAAAACAAGGAGATTTGGGAGTGTATCTCCAACATTGTAAGGAATTCTACCCCACAAATCATTGGAAGCCAAGGCCAAATCAACAAGCGAAGACATGTTGTATATGGATGGAGGAACTGTACCTGTTTTGTTTTTTTACAACAAAGAAAGATAAATTTATTAATCAGAGTAAAATTACTACGATTAAAAGGATAGAGAGTACAAAGCATCAAAATGAATGAAATGCATCACAATCGACACCCAACCCAACCCACCCGCTAATCACATGCCGTTAACTATCCTAAGAGCAAACCAGATTAAATGAGTCAAAGAACAGTAACCAATTGTAAATATAAAAAATTAGTCTAGGGTGCTTTATAGAGAATTTGTAATCCAGTTAGTCCACCTCAAATGTTTGTAACTACTCTAGTCCACTAATATAGTTTAGTAAGGCCTTAAGTCCACTTCTTTTAAAAAAGAAATTAAACCAAGACAAAAATGTCCTCCTATATAAATTGTCATATAGAGAGAACCGTAGATCAAAAACAAACCTGGAGCACAGCCTCCTCCTCCTCTCTCTCTGCCATCAGAGAAAAGTGGGTATGGGGATTCTACATCTAAAAAGTGGGTTTGAGAGGTTTCAATCAAAAAAGGGTCGGGGTGATTTCTCTATTGCATGGGTTCATTTCAATCTACTTTCAACTCATCAATGGGCCATATTATCAATTGACGGTTGGAATTACTGACGACATTTCTGCCATGATTTGCTATTAACGTGAATCTACCAATATTCTAAAAGTCGCTCAGCGCTAGTCGGGCGGTTAGCCACCTTCGAGCGATTAATCGGCGCATATTAATTAGTACTTGGTGATTAATCATTAGTCGGACCTAATTGGATAGGCTCCACCAATGATTAATCAGCCGTTAATCGCCAATTAATTCCTTGTTTTAGAACATTGGAATCTACATCTTCTCGACTGTGATGGGCTTTTCAAGGGATCCAGAAAAATCAAGGATTGTTCAAGAGGCTGTCTTCCTCTTTGTTTTGTCTTCAGCATTGTTTAACTAATTTTTGGGCCATGTTTAGCATATTTCCATTTTTCTTGATCTTTGTTCGGTACGATTGACTCCTTGTTAACCGAATTTTACCAAAGCTAAATATTATGTCATTTTATTTGGCATAAAACACATGCAGAGAACATGTAAATTGTGACATATAAGTTTATATGTGTACTGTTTCAACATGTAAAGAACATATTTTGCATGGTACAAAGTTCAGATACGCACATATGATATTATATGTGTTTGTGTTGGCAAAAAATACGTTACAGATATCTATAGATAACCTTATATGTCTCAAATCTATCTTCGTTTTTTATAACATACCGAGAACAAATTGAGACATATAAGATTATATGTGTACTTTTGTTGATGTAGTACTAAACATAAGCAAAAACGCAGATTGGGACAAATAACCTTATATGTTATGGTGTGGCGGGTTCAAGAAGAAAAAGAATCAAAACAGGTTAAAAAAAGAAAAGAAAAATTTATCACACATATAACGTTATATATGTTAAGGGGTGGCGGGTTCAAGAAGGAAATGACTCAAAATAAGAATAAAAAAAAGAAAATAGAAATTTTTGTCACACATATAACGTTATATGCTGGTGTAGTGGTGATAGAGGTGGAGGGGTGGTGGTGGGAAAAAAAAGGAGAGAAATCTTTGTCACACATATAACGTTATATGTTGGTGTAGTGATGGTGGCGGAGGCGGTGGTAGTGGGTGTGGTGGTGGTGGTGGTGGTTACGTGATTGCAACAAGATCGAAAAAAAATGAAAAAATGTATTTTTTGTGTTAGCCAAACAAGACTCTTGTTTCTTTTACATAGGGTAGTTTTGTTATTGAAATTATTAGTGAACTAGAGGGGTTAATAACTTTAGAAGTGGACTAGTGGGGTTAGAAATATACTATAGTGGACCTTCCAAAAATTCTCCCTTCAAAATAACACAATCATAAACCCCATCAATATCAGTCATACGCCTAGTTATGCTCCTAACTTAGGCCTGTTATGTTCATTTAGCGCGCTACTTGGGTTTGATATTTATTAAGAGAAAATAATGGGCCGGTCCTGTTTTTGAAATCTACTGCCCACCAAGTCTTTGCTGTCAAAGTGTAATGCCCCACTAGATCCTCCCAAAATAAGCCCATGCGCCGGCTCTTTTTCCCTCCCTCTTTCTTCTCTATCTTCTCACCCACGTGCAGTGACTCCATTTTTTTGCTTTTTCGTTCATACTAGGGTACCATAGAGTTTAGATTTAGATGCTTTCATAGAGTTCTAGGATTTAAGTTTGGGCATTTTCATGGGGATTTTAGGGTGCACTTTCATATTATAGGGTTTTAGAGGTTAGACATTTTCATAGGATACCCTAGGGGTTTAGGCATTTTTATAGGATACTCTAGGGTTTAGGCACTTTCAAAGAGTGTCCTATTGGTTAGGTACTTCAATGTTTAGGGTTTTAGGCATTTTCAAATGGTTAATTATTAATTTTAACACTGTAAATTTTAAATTTAGACTACTATTATCAATTTAACCACATTTAAATAATTAATTTCGAATTTAGACAAAATAAAATGAACAATGAAAAATGAAAATTTTATTTTTTTTCGTAATTTTGCATTCAATATTGATCTCGTTAGCTAAATCTCTACAAGTAAATTTTAAATATATAAATTTTATAAAAAATAAATGTGAACAAAAAAGTTATAATCATTCTTTAAGATTATAAATTTTAAATTTGAAAAGGGGAGAGAGAGAGAGAGAGAGAGAGAGAGAGAGAGAGAGAGAGAGAGAGAGAGAGAGAGAGGAGGACTGTGTAATGCAATTTGCACTTACATCATTGTGTCAGAATTGTTCCTTCTCCCCCCGACTCTCTTCATTAGCTGTCTCTACAATACGAGGCGTTCCGGTTTCTCAAAAAAAGTATTTTTTGAAAAAGAAGGTAATTTCAAGCTCAAAAATTATGTGTTCACGCAAATATTTTCCTACCAATATGGATCTTGTTTGATAGATCTCATTAAGATCTTTTAAACGGTGCAAAAAAAATTGAAAAATATTTTTCATTTTCATTATATTTGAGTTTGAAATTCAAACATTTTTAAAAAAAAGTACTTTTTCATAAATAAAGAGAGTAGATTGCGCGTGGGATAGACGGTGGAGGGAGAGACAGAGAGGAACAGTTCGCGCGCAAGTGCGATAGGACTTTATGGGAAGATATTTGTCCGCGTTTGTGCTCAAGGACCTAGTGGGACATAATCCACCCATATAGGACCAGCCTGGAAGAACTCGATTTATTAATTGCGGTTCAGGACTTGCAGAGCAATTGAATAACAAATAGAGCTAAATTGAGGAGTTAAACGGAAATATAGAATTAAAAAAATGGTCAGTCCAAGTCCAACTATTTCGGCCGTTGAAATTTAATTGGTGCAAAGCTAGTCCAGAATTTTTGGAGTACGAGATTTGTACCTATTTACCCGTCCAACTCCAACATGTGTCTAATTATACCCGTCCAGGCCCCGTTTCAAGTAATCTGCCCAAAATGCCCCTTCCGTTCCTAAAAGCCTCTTCTGTACCCTCCTGTACGTCCAGCGCCGCCGACCGCAACTTTTTGACAGCGGAACAACGCCGACCTCAGCAGCGGCCTACCTTGGGCCCACCCGAGGAGGCTCCTTCTTCCGCCACCTCAACAGCATCGGCGCCTTCTTCACCAAATCCTGCCTCCTTTTTTTTTTTTTTGAACGGAATATATGATTTCTCATTGATAAACAGAAGCATCATTATGGAGAATAGAAAAAGAGGAAAAGGTGGAGTGGACACCCGGTTACAACCTAAAGTTGAGGCCCTGGAGGAAGCTATCTAGTGGGCAGCTTCATTTCCTTCCCTTGGAGTCCAACAGAAAGATAACTCTAATTCTGCACCTATTTTACGAATATCAGTAATTAGAGCTGACACCTCCCACGGTGGAACTAATTCCGAAACACTTAGGGAGATGAGACTGGCACAATCACTTTCAATAGACACTTTATAAAGATTCAAAGCTTTGGCAAAGAGGCATGCTTCTCTAAAGATAGAGGCCTCTGCTAGGAAAGTCGAAGTAGCAGAGATACAAAATCTCCTACCATCAAGCAAACACCCTCTAGAGTTCCTGAGTATAATGCCCACCTAACCTTTTTGAGCAGATTATGTCCAAGAAGCATCACAATTGATCTTAAGCGTTTCGGGAGGGGGGGCTGCCTAAAGTTTGGGAGCTAGGGGAGGCCTATCAGAAGGAGGAACATGAATATGGACAGCTTCTTTGGCAGCCATGAATTCACCCCACGCACCCAAAGCCTCGGGCCATCGTTCCATGAGGAGGCCTAGTCTTGTCTTGGAAGACCATTTCATTTCTGGCGATCTAGATATACCAAGCAATAAAGATTGCTTTTGCCAAAAAATCACTGCTAGCTCCAAGACCCCTTATCCATCTTTTCTTTAACAGCGATTGACCAAGAGAGAGTAGAATTGATGTTATTTGAAAAAATCCCCTCAGAGATTGGGCTCTTAAACCACACCTTTTTTGCCCATTTATAGTGAAAAATGGGATGTTCAATAGATTCACTGTGCTTGCCACACCTTGGGCACGTGGGATTATTGGCACAATTCCTACGCATCAAGTTCTCCTTTGCAGCTAGACGATTTCTACAAACCTTCCACCATAAGTGCTTCAGCTTTGGGGGAATACTTAAGTTCTAGAGAAATTTCCAGAAAGTTGGAGGGGGATTTATGGACGAGGAAGGTTTATCAGGTTTGGACAAGATCAGATCATTCCAGGTTTTATGGTAGCCACTCTTAATGGAATATTTACCATTAGTAGTGAAATCCCAAAGCATGCAGTCCTCGGTATCAGTCTTGGAAATTGGGATACGCGAAATAGATAGTGCTTCTTCCTCACTTAAGACCTGCTTCAGTTTTGGAATACTCCACTCCCTTGACGTGGTGTTAATAAAGTGAGCCACCTTCAAGTTATCCGCCCACGGGGGTTTAGGAGATTGGATTCGAAAATTGGGAGAAAAGGGAACCCACTTGTCGTTCCATAAATCAACTCTATCTCCATTGTGAATCTGCCATCGCAAGCCTTTCTCCAAAACATCCCAACCTTGGATGATGCTAGACCAGACCCAAGACGGTCTATTTCCTTTGCATGCATTCATGAAATCGCCCCTGGGGAAATAGATAGCCTTCAGCATTCGGGCCCAGAAAGCATTCGGGTTCTAGATCTGTCTCCAACCCTGCTTAGCAAGAAGTGCTAAGTTGAAACATTGAAGGTCTCGGAAGCCCAGTCCCCCATGGCTTTTGGCCTTACAATTGTCATCTCCCCCCACCCAATGGATTTTCATGTCTTCTAGGGAGCCAGACCAGAAGAACTTTCTGATGTTGCGGTTCAGATTTTTGCAGAACTTCTTTGATAACAGGAAACAAGACATAGCATAGCATGGGACAACCTGAACAACGTGCTTAAGCAACACCTCTCTGCCCGCCGAGTTTAACCTCTTTGATTTCCAGCCTTGCATTTTAGTAAGCGCTCGTTCGTTGAGATAAGAGTATGCTTTAGTCTTTGATCTCCCCCAGAAAAAAGGAAGACCCAAATATTTTGCATTCATATCCATAAGAGGGATCTGGAGGTAATCACATAAAGCCCTTTTGGTGGAAGAAGTGGTATTGGTGGAGAAGCAAACAGAAGATTTATCAAAGTTTATCAACTGTTCGGAAGTAAAGCAGAATTGATCTAGCGGGGTTCTGATATGGCTTATGCTCCTGGAGTCCGTAAAAGAGAAGAGAAGTGCATCATCAGCAAAGAGAAGATGTGAGAGAAGAGGGCAGCCCCTTTTAATGATAATGCCAGAGAATAAGTTAGTTCTGGCTCCACTTCGGATCATAGTAGATAAGACATCAATCACTAAGAGGAAAAGGTAAGGGGATAAAGGATCTCCTTGTCTAAGGCCTCGATGAGGTAAGAAGGAAAATCTCTCTTTACCATTTGCTGTCACCGAATAAGAGACCGTGGTTACAATTTGAAGAACCTAGTGAATCCATCTTTCATCAAAGCCCATAGCATGCATGACTTTTGCCAAACAAATCCCACTGGACTCTATCGTAAGCCTTACTCAGATCAAGCTTTATTGCAGCATAAGAATGTTTCCCTCTCCTGTGGCCTTTTAGAAAATGAAAGGCTTCATGGGCCACCATTATATTGTCTTGGATTTGTCGGCCAGGAACGAAGGCAGATTGGCGAGGGGATACAATCTCATTCAAGATCTTCTTTAATCAATTCGCCATAACCTTAGAAATAATCTTGACAGAGAAGTTGCATAGGGTGATTGGTCTGAATTGTGGCAAGGCTTCTGGGTGAGGGACTTTTGGGACCAGGACAATATTGGTATGGTTGAGTTTCTTGAGAAGATAGTTTCCACTGAAAAAGCTTTTGATAGCTGCACATGTATCACCTTGAATCACCTCCCAGAACTTTTGAAAGAATAGCCCTGGAAAACCATCCAAACCTGGTGCTTTAAGGGCGCCCATTTGGAAAGCTGCAGCTTTAATCTCATGATCCCCCACAGGCCCTAATAGCAAAGTATTCATTTCCTCCGTAATTGAGTGAGGCACATAAGCAAGGATAGAACTTGGTTCCTTTGTCTTCTTAATAGCAAAGTATTCATTTCATCCGTATCCTTCCAATCACCATTTGCTGCCTTCAACCTCAGAATTTGGTTCCTTTGTCTTCTTTGAATTATTGAAGCATGAAAGAAGCTGGAATTTCTATCCCCGTAATTCAACCAATTTACCCTTGATCTTTGGTGGAGATACATCTCTGGACCACCTCAATTGCCTCTTGAATACCCGCTTGGACAGCTAAGTTATCTTTAGAAGGGGCTAACTGCTAGACATAAATAAGTTGATTCCTTAACTAGCCAAGGCGAATTTTACTATTCCCAAATCCTGCCTCCTGGCCTCCGCCAAACCCCTCACCACTCCCTTCAAGGAAATCTTCATCGATCTCGTCTCGCGATCAACCAGCCTCAAATCCGTCTCCGTGGCATCAAGAATCTGCTGGGGGATCTATCGTATGATGATGTTGAGGACGAGTTGGATGATTTGTACTTGAACGACGTCGGTTTCGTCAGGGAGTGGCTGCCGGGAGTGTGTGGACAACGAAGGTTGCTTGAGGTGCCGGATTTTTGGATTCAGTCGTGTTGGAAGCGGTCGGAGGTTCGGTCTCTGATTTGTTCTTGCTGTGAGTTGTTTCGGGTTTCTCTCTCTAAAAAAAGTCTATCTTTTAAATGGGTTTGATTTGTTTTGGTTCAACTATTGGGCAAAATTTGCAGTGCCGGGTGAGTATCACGTGGTGTCCGCTTGGCGCATTCGAGCCGTCTATTGGGTTTTTGGACGGCTCGAACTTGAAGGGGGGAAAAGAGAGAGAGTGTTGGAGTGAGAGGAGAGAGAGATTCAATCCGAGCAATCTAAAAGTGAATTGGACGACTCGAATGTGCCGTACGGATATCACGTGAGAGATACCCACCCGGCACCGAAAATTTTCTCCAATTATCGGTTATTGTTGGTCAAGTTTGAAAGAAATTGAAGGTTGTGATGATTCTAGAAAAGTACATGTTCGATCCGTTTAGATTTATAGGTGTGAATCATGTAATTTAGGGTGTGTGAATCATGTAATTTAGAATGTGAATTTTAGAGGTGTGAATTTTGGATTTAAGGTTGTTAATTGTGTAATTTGGGTGAGTGTGAATTCTACTAAGTGTGCGAATCTGCAAAGGGGCGTGAATTCTTACAAATGGGTGTGAATTTTGCAAACGACTATGAATTCTGCAAATAGTTGTGAATACTAAGGATGTGAATTCTTGCATGCGTGAATTTTACAAACGGATTTGAATTATTGGGGGTGAGAATTTCTTCAAAGGGGTGTGAATTCTAAAATGTAAAAAATGATAAAGGCCAAATAGTAAAAAAAATCTAAAAAATTGTCTTGACAAGATAATATGACAAAAAAGGGTGTGAATGGAACTCCAACAAAAAAATGAGACCGCCTGTCATTTCTCAAAGCAAATATTGATGAAGACAAGTCTAATGGGCACGAGCATACTGTACATTGCAAACACATGATTTTAGTAATGGATTTGCGAGTTATTTAAAAAAAATGATTTTGGCGCTTCAAATTTTTATGATGACACTCTAAAATTTATTATTTAATATGTCTTGCTATGTATAATTTTTATACTAAAAGACAAATTTTAGAATGCCAAAATTATTTTTCTTATTTTAATTGGGTTATGACTAAAATTGCGCTTTGAGTAAAACGTGAAATAAGAAATTGAATTGGCACCCTTCTTTGCTAGGTGGGCCCATGAGGTTTACGAGGTTGGGCACTGTATATAAAAGGGCACTATATACTACAGGTCCGTTTGGATGCGAGGAAAGAATTTAGGATATTAGTTAATAAGAGGATAAAATAATATGGGGTATTAGTTAATAATGGATGACTCATATTGATGTGATATTTATGGATGACGGATTAAATAGTAGATTGTTTGGATGGTGTTTTAGAGAAGGTGATTAAATAATACTTGATTTGGATGGAGGATTAATATGGGTATAAGGAAGGGTAGATGATATAAAACGCTGTCAAATGACCCTTTGCCCTTGTGCAGTCCCTAAATTAATTATGTATTACGTTTTATATGTAATTGCAAATTTAATTATTGTTTCACAATTTAAGCCGTAATATTTATTTCTACTAACAAATTAACGAATTTAGTATTATTATTAAATAATTTTTTCATAAAATTTATTTTAAAAAAAAAATTAAGTGTTCCAAATTTCAATTTGTTGGAATCGGTGAAAAAATTTTAGTTTTCTGATCATTTTATCCTAAATGGTCATAATTTAATTTTGACTCTAAGACTCTCGTTGATTAGCCCCAAGAAAGTCGTAGAATCAAATATCTCTTAAGGCTAATTAATGAGAGCCATAGAGTCAAAATTTAATTATGACTATTTAGGATAAAATGACCAGAAAACTAAGATCTTCTCACTGGTTCAAACAGATTGAAAATTGGAACACTTATTTTTTTACATCATTTATATATTAAAAATAAAAAATATAATTAAAAATTAAGTGTTCCAATTTTCAATCTGTTTGAATCGGTGCGAAAATCTTATTTTTTTGATCATTTTATCTTAAATGGTCATAATGAATTTTTGTCTTTAAGGTTTTTCAATGAGCACTCTAAGAGAGTCATGAAACTAAATAAGCAGTCTTGGGATATGTTTGAATGGAAAATATGATTTTGGGTTGAATGGAGAATAAAAGTTGATTGAATGGTGGATAGAGAAAGGGGATAATGAAGGGTATCTTCATCCACAAAACACCCTTCCACAGCCGGATTATTTTTGAGATCTCAAGAGGAGCCCAAATCAAAGATCGGAGAAAACCTGGAACAAGCGAAAACGATGAGGATGTAAGAAATTATCAGGGAAACTTAATGGGATGTTAAACGGGGGAAAAGGGGTGGGCCCCTCTCCACAAACCCCCTCTTATTTTTTCTCTCCTCTTTTTACTCCATCTAAAGGGCCTACGTATAAAAGGGAGCACGGGTTTTTGCTCGGGACACTTTCATCTTCGCACAAACTAGAGAACGGAAGGGGGCTGCCATCAGATCACACCACCACGCACAGTGATGCAGAAGTGAAAAGACGCACCTAGAAACGAGGAGATTTTTTTTATCATTTTTTTAGTTTTCTAATCTAAGTATTTATCCACACATTTGTTAGTGTCTTTTTAGTTGTTTAAAGAGTTTATCTAGCTTTTAGAAGTCAAAGTCTTTGTTTTCATTTAATTTTGTGTCTTGAAAATGGAAATGTTTTTTTCTATTCCTGGAGGGTTGTTCTAAGTCCTATATATATTAAAATAGCCTTTAGCTTATGAGAAGATATTTCTTCTTGTTAAAGTCTTATCTTTCTATGGGTTCCGATAAGTGACGAGTTACCCATTCCTATATCTCTTAAGTGGATTAGATTGGTGAGCCTTCCATAGCCTTGTATCCAGGGACGGAACCAAGATTTCTTAAACAGGAGAGCCAAACTATCAACAATAAATTTTGAAATTTCAAGATTTGGGAATCTGATAGTTTATTTGGTTTGGATTTTGAGGAATGATTTTTTTTGTTGGATAATGAGTAGAGAGAGCTAGAAAAAGATACGAGAGTAATAAATGAAGTAAAAATTGATTGAAAACCGTGCGCAGAGAGAGAGAGATAGAGAGAGAGGGAGAGGTTGGATGTTAGGACCCAAAACGAACAAAGTCTGAAGTATTTAAATGTCTACATAACACCTAATGCCAAAAAAAAGTAATACTGTAGTTGCTCTTACCAAAAAAAAAAACAACCAATCTTAATGTTTAAAAAAAAAACTCCGAAACTACGCAGGTGGTGTTATTTTGTATCCCATTGGGTGCCTAATTTGGGTGGTGAGCTTTTTCTTGCCTCTTATCCTTTCTTTTTTTTACTTTTCTTCCATCCCATTTGAAAAATCCGCCATCACACAGGATGAATTCGAAAGCATGGAGGCTGCACAAAATAGAGTTCCAACACTGTTATTTCTTGGGAGCTTTTGACTTGCTTTTCAATGGAGTTTATTATTTGCATGGTTATTTGTTTTTACTCCATGAGAGGCTAAACTATTGGGCTAGGCTGATGAGGAGATCTCTCCAAGTAGTGTAGTTGTTAGTTCCTAGGGTTTTATATTCAACTTGATTGTATGACTTAGTTGATTCAAAACTTTTTATGAAGTTCAATCTATTTTTTTTTTCCCAATTTTCAAATGTGTTTGTATCCATGGTTTCAAGTAGGCCTAAGAAATAACCAGCTGACCCGCCAACCCGACCCGACTTGAAGCCATACGGACGGTTCTAATCAAGGATTCGGTCGGCCCTCGGTTTGCTAGATGTAAAATATTCGATTTTCTGTTCGGCCTTCGGATGTAGAGAATCTCTACCCATCGGACCCGAACCGTTCGATTAAAATGAGCAAGTACACAACACACGTGGCATAATCCTAAAGAATGATATACCTTATCAGTTCTCTCTTTTATCACTTGCCTTTTCAGAAATTTTCAACGTATAAAGTGGATCTGATGAAGAACTACTTCTCTCTCTCTCTCTCTCTCTCTCTCTCTCTCTCTCTCT
Source organism: Rhododendron ovatum (assembly GCA_019656835.1). NCBI lineage: Eukaryota > Viridiplantae > Streptophyta > Magnoliopsida > Ericales > Ericaceae > Rhododendron > Rhododendron ovatum. The sequence continues at coordinate 34,371,362 of CM033795.1, read as the reverse complement.
CTCTCTCTCTCTCTCTCTCTCTCCTGCAAACGACTCAATCTCTCTCATCACTCTTTCTTCTCCTCAGCAATTTTATCCAGGGCCATGGCCCATACCCTTCCACTTCTAGATCTCCACCTCTACCGTCTGCCGTGAGCCTCCATCCCATTCCAGACGAAAGGCACACCATAACGGCATCTCCTCTGCCTCCACCGCCTCTTTCACTCACGTCCCTTGCGTCCGGCGTCCACCGTTCGACCTCAGAACGGCAGAATCAGTGAAGCTCTAAAGTTTGAACCCACAACCCACAAACGGCTTGCTCTCTCTCTCAATTTTTTTTTTTTTTTGGGTTTTTCCATTTTTGCAGTTGTGTTTAGCTGAGATCTGAGATTTGATTTGTTTGAACTTCTGATATTCGTTTAGCCTAACCCGTCAGACCTTCGGTTTCATGGACGGTTTTGGTAGTTCTGCGGATCGGTTACAGGTTCGAAAATAGACTACCCGACTGGTCGGGTTAGGTTGCGGGTTAGGGCCAAACCCGACCCGTGCTGACCCCTAGTTTCAAGCACTGTCATGCAATGGTTTTCAATGTTACGGCATAGGCCTTAAAATAGACTATACGATGTTGTGGGCAACATGCCCTTTTTGAGAAAAGGCGGATCGAGAGAGAGCTGTCAAACGAGAGCTCAATTCAGAGTTGTCACTTGGGTTTGAAGGTCCGATACCCAAGGAACCGAACTTAAAACGCTTGCCACGTTGTTTGATTTAAAAAGGTGAAGGCATCAGTCCGTTATAACTATATCTGGGTTCAGGAGCTAGGTTACGAGAGGGAAAGAGTTTTAAGGGATCCTTCTCGCCCAATCCGGAGACTAGTCTTTACTGAGGCATTTGCTAAAACATTTGCGATTCTGCTTCATTAATCTATTTTTAGCCAATTAGGGCGAGGGAACAGTTTAATGGAGATTAAAACTGTAATACGTTTGCAAGATGTGATTGATAGTATGGATGCGAAAGCAGTAAATAGGGTAAAACCAGGTTCGGTTAAGTAAATAGGGTAAACCCAGTGCACTATTCCAAACTGGACATGCGCAAGAAGGAAATTGTCTGCACTGACCAAAGTCACTGCATGAAGTTCCAACCTGTGTGTGCTAATATCATACACGAACGCGCTAGTTTTCTTTTCTCACAACCTCTGTTTTTAACCCCTTCTGGACTCTGAAAAGACCAATGCATACTCAAGACAAACCAAGCAATAAATAGTATTTACACTACATAGTTTAAAGGCTAAAAAACCTAACAAATGGACAAAACACCCCATAACAATGTGGAGACAAACAGTAGCCCAAGGCCAAGTCACCCATGCAAGAGCAACGCATTGGAAAAACCACTGGAACAAAACCACCTGCGTGTGCGGGTTGGTCACTTGTGCACGCCCATCTAGACTATTTTTCAGTACTTGTTCTCACATGACTAAGGCTCTGGGACATATCCAAATATACCCTAATTGGTGTTCCAACAGAACAAAAATAAGTATTGAAATACAAGCTAGCAGTTTTGACATAGGAAAGTAGTAAACTGGTTTTACATGCTCACAGGAATGATCTACAAAAAAAACAACATAAAAGAACAAGGTCATTGTCCCCACATTGATATGCATGCGCAGCTACAGAATAGCGCGCGCGAGCTAAGAACCGACGCGCGCAGGTCCCTTATGCACACGATTTTTGAAACCTACTAGCCTTAGGGTCAGGACTGGTACTGATTATCAACCTTGACCCTATCAGTCCCCCTCAGGGATCACAATAGTATGCAAAACAAAGGTGTTATACCTTTGATTTTTGGGTTTGAAAGAGTATTGAGCTTTGATGTTTGAGGGAATGAGGTGAGAAAATGGATGTAAGATTTTGTAACCTTTTCTTCTAACCTTTTAATTGAAAGAGTGGGGGGTATTTATAGGGTAAATACCCTCTATTAATGGAAATCTTCCAGAAACCCTCCATAGATGGAAACCTCCAAAAACCTTCTAGAAATAGAAAGCCTCTATAAATGGAAACCTTTCAGAAATGGAAAGTAAAAGATCGGCTGCAACTTTAACTAGCGTGCGTGGGTGGTGGACGCGCGCGCAGGTCCAAATGATCACGCGCTGGTCAACGATCAATTAGGATCATTTGACCAACACCTGGCACTTTGACCCACACGCGTTGGTTCCAAACCAACGCGTGCAGGTGGGTTTTCTGACTTTTGAATTGGCTTAGGCTAGGCTAGGTTCAAAAGGGTGTCAAACACTCAAAACTCAAACATGTTATCATTCTCAGGATGCTATTGATCTGTTTCATTATCGGGGAATCAAGAACCGAAAGTAAACTAATCTGGAAGTCCAGATTGGAGTGTCTAAAGATGTGAGACGGGTTGTGTTGTTGGTTAAAACCAGTGAAACGATCCGTGTCGTGTTGAGATAGCTTATACGGAATACAAATCTTTATTATATCTTTGGAGATTATCTATTGGAATTGCTACCCTATGGTGGTCTGATTTAATGTTGAATATGAACCCTAGGTTTCTAAATAATTACGTTACAAGGGAAGACTAAACTAGAAACCCTAGTCCTTTTCTCTCTCTTGTTTCCAAATCCTTTAATTGCTTTCTAGTTAGCTTTAGTTTACTCAAATCAAAATCCAACTTTCCTTTGCTTTTCGAATTAAATTAGAAATTAATTGGAAGTATCGTGACTTAGCCTTTTACTCTCCGTAGACGATCCTGAACTTAACCATTGTTCTTCGGGATAATAGTTAATTTCTTATTTTATAAATTATAATTTTTGGTATGAAAACGATAGACCAGTACCTGTTAGATTGTTGATGGCGAGATCAAGTAGCTCCAATTTCTGAAGACGTGACAAGTCGTCTGGTATCTTGCCACCCAGTTTATTGGTGCGTAAATTTAAACTGACGAGTGACGAGAGATTTGCCAGATATGGCGGTATTGAACCGAAAAGATGATTTCTTCCCAAGTTCAAAACTTGGATCTTGGCGAGATAACTGAGCTCTCGAGGGATTATCCCTGAAATCTCATTCTGCTCCAAGTCAAGGATCTCGAGCTCCTTGCAATGACTTATATTTTGCGGTATCACACCTTGTATGTTGTTGAAACTCATATTCAAGACCCTCAGGCGAAAAAGGTTATCGAGTTGATTAGGAAATGTTCCCATCAACTGGTTGTTTTGTAGTTGAAGTGATCTGAGAAAGGATAGATTTCCAATGTATGGGCTTATGGAACCTTTAAGTCGCAAGCCAGCAAGATCAAGCTCGACCACTCTAGCGCCAACTTTGTTGCACCAGACTCCAGTCCAGTTGCAGGGTGACAGTGTCTGGTCCCACGTGAGTAGAGGGCCAAGTGTTTCTGGATTAATACCAGACTTGAATGAGATCAAAGCCTCCTTATCTGTGATAATGCTTAGTCTAGGGATCTCTCCTCCATGAACTGAGGCTACTAAGCATTTGGAAGTAATGATCAGAACTACTAAAATGGCGATTTGAAGAATTGTGTTGGAAAGAAAGAAAAAACCCATGTTTGATCACCGGGTTTTCGATTTGAGGTTGCAGTGTTGAAGATAGAATTAAGAAGTGCAGGAATGAGAAGTTAAGGCTATGGAGATGGGTATTTAAGCTTGCAAATTTATTACCTCGTGGACTTTTTGGTGATTGTAGACCTGTAGCCAACGTTTTCAAGCCACGACCTACAAGCATTGTAAACAGGGGGACTAATCCGCTGCTATTCTTACAAGACAGCATGTACTCCATATCATTGGTTAGCAAAAAATTGTTAATCAACGGTACATATTTTATATTTTACCTATCTCTTCTTTTTAATATTACACCAATATTTTCTATTTTTCCTACTCTTTATTATTATAATATTAGTCTCTCTCTCTCTCTCTCTCTCTCTCTCTCTCTCTCATTAACCTTATTTTTTTAATAGTACATAAACAGTCTCAAAAAAAATTAAGTGTTCTAATTTTTAATCCATTTAAACTAGTGCGCACGAAGATCTTATTTTTCTGATCAATTTACTCTAAGGAATCTCTAGAGCTCTCATAATCAAGTATTTGCTCTATAGGTTTCCAAATAAAGAACATATACTTAATTGTGAGAGTCCTGAAGAAAAAAAATTAATTATGATCATTTAGAATAATATGATGAGAAAAATAAAATTTCTGCACCATTTCAAACGGATTAAAAATTGAAACATTTAATTTTTTAACTATGTTTTTAAAATTAGAGCAAACGAAAGGGAAAACGGAGAGACTTCGCCTAACAAATAATAATGTAATGAATTGCTTATGAACAGTGCTTCACTAGAAGAGCAAGTTTACCAGTGCTGAGGTATACTACCTCGTGAACAGTTTACATTTCTATTTTAGCTATCAACTTTTTCTTTCAAAATTACACAAACACTATCTATTTTACCTAACATCAATTAAAATATACCTTTTTTCAATCTTTTTCTTTATCCTTTTATTTTTATCATTTTCCACCAACTATTTCCAGAACCGGCTTCAACCACCAAAGAACTCCAAGGTTCAAATCTCCAAATCATCTTCCATGTTGCCGACGTCGTCGGAGTACCCTTGCCGGCGTTCCAAAGCGGTAGTTGAGCTCCAGATCTGGAGCTTGGTGGAGAGTGTCTCTGGGAAGCAAGATCCCGGCGAGTGGGTTCAAGTTCTTTGACTCGATTTGGGCTTTGATTAGGCTGGTTGCAGAGAGAATAAGGAGAGAACGAGAGAGTATGTGCTGGGGAGAAGACTGAAGAGATAAAATAAAACGTAATATTTAAATGGATCTCTTGTGAACAGTACTTGTACCATCTTCGGTACAAGTAGCTAACAACTGTTTGCAAATGGAAAATACCTCACCTTATCCCGAATCTGCTGCATCTCTGTTTTGATGCTTTAATTAGGTAAAATAGCTACATATGCTGGTTTTGCTGTTCTGATAAACTTGTTCTTACCGAAGTACTTTTTAGCTGTAGCAATTCTACCTAGGCGTTTATCGAATCTGGTGCAAGGTGGTTTTCTTGTTTTGCGTAACTAAAAGTAGCTTCAAATGCATTTATACCAAGTCTGGTGTGCATGCTCTAAGGCCCGTTTCAGTTTAGTGTTAAAAGTACTTTTTAAAAAGGAAGGTAATTTTAAGTTAAAAAATTATATATTTACGCAAATAATTTTTCTATCAATATGGATATTGTTTGATAGATTTCATTGAGATCTTTTAAACGATACAAAAAAAATCTAAAAATTATTTTATATTTTCATTATATCCGAACTTAAAATTACCTTCTTTTTGAAAAAAGAAGATTTAAAAGATAGCGGAAAATGGCACCTAAGTCTTTCCTTTGCACTATGCTAAAATCTACACGCCTTGTTTGCATCGGTACACTAGTCATGTTATGATTTTTTAAGGAAAGTGAACATTATCCTCCATATCATGGGTCGAAATGGTATAAGGACCACAGAGATTCTATTGTCCTTGCACCAAAAGGTGTAACGATTCCGTGATCCCTATACCATTTCAATCAATAAGAGAGAACGTAATGTTCACATTCTTTTAGAGAGAGTGAACAAAATCGTTCTTGATAAGGTGTCAAGCGGGTAAGCCCCAAGGGCTTGGACAACCATCCACCATGCATGGGGCAATAAAAAAAACTTGTAAACTCAACAACATCCGGAAAAAATAATTATAAACCCAACCACAAAAATACTGATATTTATGTGCACGTTACACCCAAAAATTTCCTTACTGAGTTGATTTTTTACGGAAAAGGCAAATATCACTATGTTGTTAATGTGCTACAAAGAAATGAGATTTATATAGATTATCTCTCTTCTAAAGAGATGCTTGCTGATCCTCTTACAAAGCCTATTGCATCTGTTGATTTTAAAAAATATGTACATCTCATGGGAGTGACAAGTGATTAAAAATATCTCGGTCTATTGGCCAAATGGGAGATGTTGGAATGAGTGGCCAAATAGCCCTCCATATTTTACCTACCTCATTGTTAATTATGTTTGCCTTATTTATTATTGGCTAACGTTTCTTTTTGATTGAGCCTGAAATTAGTTACGCTGTCAGTGTAGTAAGTAGATATCAAAGTAATCCTGGTGAGCCTCATTGGGCAGCTGTTAAATGATGACTTTTACGCAGTCTAACATGGATAGTAATATCGAACTAGTTCTTTACTTTTTTTAATCATTAAATGCACATTATTTAACATGCCTAATCCAAGTGAAACAAAATATGCATGGGAAAATCAACGAGGACCTAGTTTTTTGGGTTAATCGTAGAAGCTTATGTATGAACATGTGTGAACTATAGGGCCTGTTCAGTTGCACGGTGACACCGGAGTGTCCCGGCGCATCGCTTCAAAATAGTTGCAAATTGAATACAATAAGGATTAATATGAAAATAAGTGCCGTCAATATCTTTTATGAGTTTTTAGCTGTGTATTTTCATTCCTCTAGAAGTTTTTTTTTAGTATTCTGTCTTTAAGTTCATAAGAGTCACCCTAGTTTTTAGTAGTCAAAGTCTTTAGTCTTATTAATGATCATCTAGGAAATGTTATTTATTTTCTTTTCTTATTCTTGGAGGGTTGTTCCAAGTAGTCTATAAATTCTATTGTTATGAATGAAATGGTAGTTTTGAGTGTTGAATTAAAATAGCCTTTGGTTTGTAAGAAGATAATTATTCTTGTAACTTTTATCCTTCGGTGGATTCCAATAGGTGGCGAGTTTCCCGTTTCTGTATCTCTTAGGTGGTTTCCTTAGAGTGGGGAGTGGTTTCCTAGTCCTATATCCCTAGTTAAATCCTCGGGTGGTGATATCTTTATCCCGTTGGTTCCTTAACTTGGGTGGTGAGCTTTATCCAACTATTCCTTTATCTATTTTTACCTTACTTCCATCCCATTTGAAAAATCTGCCGTCACACGGAAATAATGAGAAATGATGGAAAAATTAATTTTTCTGTGTTCAATTATCATAAAAGTTGTAGGACCTTCAGCTTCAACTTTCTCTCTAGAAAACACTTTCTTATAAAATAGATTTTTCCAAAAGGAAGGGATTCTTGTTTTCCTGCAAGATTTCTTATCGACAGAACACATAGGAAAATAAATTTCATTTTCTTTAACTTTATCTCACTTCACTTTTTCTAGGAACCGATTTCCCACGTAATATTTCCGACAACTGAATGGAACCATAGTGAATCAATGGTTTTTTTTTTGAATTGAATCAATGGCGATTCATACAAGTCTTTTCTTTCCACTAAGATAATCTACCGGTCAATGATCATGTTACATCAAATGCTTCGATAGTCGGCACAAATTCAAGGTGGGGCACGTACATACGCACATACGCGTTTACTGGAGGGTCTTTTTTTTTTTTCCCGTTAACTGCGGCGCTACATGTAAGGGGGTGGGTTCGGCTGACCCATGAAAATTTTGTTTTTGCTAATTATGATAAGAGAGATGCTACATACATTACCATCCATCCACTACATCATCCACTATATTTTTTATACGGCTCACCCCAGCTCTCAAAAAAATGCAGGAAAATGTCCATAAATTTTAGAATAATACTTTATGGGGCTCTGTAAAAAATCAGCTCCAAAAAATATCGGTAAGTATTATTTCTTGATTTGTAGGGACAAAACTGTTTAACTGCACTGTTTCGCTCATACGAATTAAGAAATAATATTTACCGATATTTGTTAGAGCTGATTTTTTACAGGGCACCATAATATATTATTTTAAAATTTATGAATATTTTTCTGTATTTTTTTGGGACACAGAATGAACCCTACAAAATATGTAGTGGATGATGTAGTGGTTAAATGTAGTGTACCTAGACTTATTGTTATGATAATGAGAATTCTAATCGGTTAAAAACTGACCACATCAAATTATTGTATTGACACTAGTCACCACCGTGGCCCACAGACCACACCAAATGATTTTTCCCTGCCACATGCACCGCTCAAGCGCTAAAAGTTCTCTCGCGTCAGAACATGTACATCAACAATAGGTAAACTACCTAGTCAAAAAGCACCTTTTTTACTTTACCTATTTAAATTTTCCTTCTACACTGCAGCAACCTCTCTTTCCTCTTCTCTATTCCCATTAAACAAGATAAAATAATACATATGGAGTATGTCTATTTATTTGATATAATAATGAATGAACAGCTGAGGGAAGAGGCGAAATTGGCCTTCCTAGTTCCGACGACTTTGGCTAGGGTTTGCAGATAAGTTTCAATCATTTCTTCACGAGTCGGTGCCGGATCCTTGGGGAAATCCTTAGTAGCTCAACGTAAATTGAACTCCCAGATGAAGCTGGACACCCACACCGAGACTTGCGCGTTTGTAGTGGTCCGGAGATTCTAGACGCCGCCGCTAGTGGTGGTTCATGGTGGTGAGTTAGAAAACGACGCCGGGAAACTCGGTGTTGATGGAAATGCTCAGGTGACGATTGATTAGATTCCAGATCAAGGCATGCAGAATCGATTACGTTGGTGGTGCTGGATTTTTGAGAGAGGGAGAGTGAAATAGCAGAAGAGGAAAGAGGGAAGTGAAGAACGGGGGGAGAGAGAGAGAGAGGAGGAGAGAGAAACAATAATATTTTCGTGAATGGCTATGAACAGTGACTCGGGGAATATACCGATCCAAAAAACCAAATGTATTTTACCTTGCACTTTACCGATTCTGGTGTACCATGATTTTCTCACTTTGCATAGGTAAAGTAGCTAAACTTGGGTGTTTAGCTAGTCTTGTGCACATGATCTTAACTCCTATTCTTGCTCTCGCTCTCTCTTTCTGTATGGAAATAGTATAATTATTATCGATTTTGGAAATATATAAGGATTAACTTTGTATTAAGGGTTCATGTTACTAGAATTGTGAATCTTTGATACAACTATCTTTGATGATTATGTTTGTGAATGACCCCATGTCCACAATTTTTCTGGAGTCGCCTCTGGGTGTGTGTAAATTGTCCTATGTGAGTGGTTATCAGAAAAAGAACTATTGCAGATATTTGACGCAGCAAAACTGAGACCATAATCACATTAATGCATCAATGATGCATAGTTGGGAGAGGGTCTCAATTGTTAACTTAGGTTGAATGTTCTATTTGCAATGGTGATGCCTTCTCCCCAGCGTCTCTTTTAATTTCTGTAAACTTAGTTGAGATCGATTAAGAGATAAGACTTAATATTCATGCAGGCGTGGAGGTGAATCTGGGCCGTCCAAAACATTTTTGGACGGTTCGGATTTTAAACAAACTTTTTCTGGGGGATTCGGATTTTAAACAAGTTTAAAATTCGGATTGTCCAAATTAAATATTTTGGATGCCCAAAATTCACTTCCGTAAATATTTTTTTCACGGAAAGCTCTGTAAAAATGTTTTTCTCTGAGATTAATATTTATTTTGACAATCCCAAAAAAGTTGAAACATCAAAATTCGATAATAGCACCAAAAAGACACATCTCATGTTTTATGTTTACGGTGCTTGTTTCAAAAAATATCGGAAACAAAAACAAAAAACTGAAAATAAAAATTTTATCAAACAGAGCCTAAATGTACATTATTCAAGATGCTTTATCCAAGTATTAAACTGAAAATAACCACTTTTTTTTTGTGCTTATTTCTCAAAATACTTGGATAAAAGTGAAATTTTTTTACTTATCCGATCAATAACCCACAAAAATTTGACGCAAAATTAACAAATGCAAAAAACAAAATCAAATAAAAAAAAAATTTCAGATTTAAGTTAAGTTCATAAGAACGCAGCCAAAATATGGGAAAACCATGTCACCATTAGTCTTTTGGCATTGTGGACAAGCAACCTCAACGACGACCTAGTTTTGTGGGTTAATCATACAAGCTTATGTATGAACATGTGGACTAAGTGAATCAATGGTTTTCTTCTTCTTCTTTTTTGTTTGGACTGAATCAATGGTTTTTTTTTTTTTGGGAACTGAATCAATGGCTATTGTTGGAACTTTGGTGTGTATTTGTAAAACACATTGCGCATGTTTTCTCTAGTCTCACATTGCTAAGTCACAAAACTTCTATCCACTTTAAATGACTTTGCACACAAATGAGTTTGTCAATAAGAACCCAAGGAGAGGTCTCACGCGCTTAGGAAAATGGGCTGCAATTTGGAAATCTGATTTGAAAACTAGTTAACCGGGATTTGAACCTCGCGCACATATTAGTTAAGTTTTATATACAGAAAGACACAGCTCTCTCCTTGCCCCAAAAATGTTTTCTAAGTTCAAGCAGTAGGTCGATTGTGTGTTTTGTTTTCGACTGAACTATTGCAGATATTTGACACAGCAAAACTGAGACCATAATCAGATTATTTGAGTGCCGGAAGTAATATTCCCAAACTGAATGCCCAAGTATTTTCGTGGGTATCAGTTTGCCCCTTTCTTGATCCTTCAAATTCAGATTCCCTCTGCACCTTTGTTTAATTTCCAACTTTTTTTAAGTGCTTGATTGACAGTTTCAAACAAGATTAATTCTTTGGAATCACCATCATCTTGCACACCCTACGTTCAATCAACGTAAATGATTTCAAGATGAACAAAACTAGGAATCTGATGAAATCGTGCTCCAAGTTTTAACTTTAAGATTATCTTGGAGTACTTATTTGCAATTTTCATAAACCTTTTTCTAACGTCATCCTTGTCTTTTTCAATTCCTCTCAAGAGCAATAAAAAGTTGACTAGCGGCCATAAACCATGGGTTTAAGGACAAAAATAAGTCCGGAAGAATTACTGTAAAAATCTGACATCGTAACCTTTCCACTTTGAAGAAAAATGAACTTTAAAAAAAAGAAGGTAATTTTAAGGTCAAAAATTATGTATTTATGTAAATAATTTTCCTACCAATATGTATTTTGTTTGATAGATCTCATTGAGATTTTTTAAACAGTGCAAAAAAAATTGAAAGATTATTTTTTATTTTCATTATATTTAAATTTAAAATTA
>CM033795.1:34335244-34360244 GCA_019656835.1 Rhododendron ovatum | reverse complement strand
CATTTAAAAAAAAAAATTTAGGAGAAAGCGAAACGGGGCCTCAAACACTTGCCTGGCAGGAACGAAAAACTGTCGTGTGCTTGAAGGAATTAGTAAATTATACTTGCGGGACCCTCGCAAGTTGAAATCCAAAACTGAATGGCCTCGCGCGTACTTCTCCACCGTTCGTTTAATTGGTCCCTTAATTTCTTTATGGTTTTGATTAATCCTTGAATTTTTTGTTTCCATTGTCAGGTGCCGAATGACTTTTAACTGCCACCCTCTCACACGCAAAAATCTATAGCAGGACCAAGACTTGTAGCTTAGCGCAAAAGAAAAAGACCATGACTCGTAAAGACAGCCACAAACATTTACCTTGTGTTGTAGCCAGAGGCAGACCGAGTAAAAGGCACGTGGGGTTACATGCTCCCACTCCACCCCCTTTTTACTTTTTTTTTTAAATAAAATTTATAGTTTATTTTTTATGTAAAAATGAGTATTTTTTTTTTTGGCAAAAATGAGTGGAAGAACGAGAAACCAACACAGAAAACTTGACGGGAAAAACTCGCTCGACGCTTGATTTATTTTGTCGTTACCGGTCGCTCGTCTCTGTGGTCATAGCCCGACACCTCACCATTTTCCTCAGCAATCATCAATTAAATTTAGGACTACATGACAAAAGCAACATTTTATTGAAGGAAATTTAATTTGGGGCTACATAATTTAGGACTTTTTGTTCTTTTCTTTTAAGGTTCGTAATATATATCTTGATTGTTTGGGAAAATTAGGCATTCATTTCTTTGCTTGGTTTTTACCCAATAAATGAAATTTACAATTCAATTTTCCATAATTTGTGCTTCTGTGCTTAATTTCAATTTTTGCTTAAAGTTATTAATATAATGTGCCCCCACGTGAGGTAAATCCTGGGTCCGCCACTAGTTGTAACAATCAAATGACTTAGAGAAAGCGTATTCACTGGGTTTTGTTTGATGGTTTGACCCAAAAGCAATTTGAAATCCGTTTTAATTTGAAGCTGTTTTACAAGTCTTCAATTTATATTACTTTCATTTGTTTTTTAATTGCTTTTTGAGATGCAAACATTCGAATCTTACTTCTAAAATCAAATTGTTTTAACATATTGGTTCGAAGAGTTCGGCATTCTATATGGTTTTTGAGTGTCCTAAATAAAGTATGAGCAAATTGCTCATAACTAAAGGTTCAGCGCAATTTGATTTTGAGTTTGCAATTGAATCATTCAAATCAATTATGCACCAATTAGAAGGCCTTTGTGAATCATAATCATCAATTGTCGACAATAAACGCAATTTTCAGCAATTAAACACTACGTCTAGACTTAGAATTTTTCATTGCCCGTCCTCACCTAAATGATGAATTGTCCTCACTACTATTGACCAGCCTCACAAACAAACTTGAATCATCCCAAAAGCTTTTTGCTATGTTTGGATTGGTGTTTGAAATTTTTTTTGAAAAATAGTAGGAGTAATAAGTGGAGAGAGATAGAGAGAGAAATGTTGGAAATAGGAGGAATTTAGAGGAAATTTTTTGAAAAATTCTTTTTGAATTATAAAGAGAACAAGGCATTTATTTTATTTTTTCAATAAGCTTCACCCTTCATGAAATCCATGTTCTACTACATACCAACCAAACTGAAACATTGATCACAGCAGTGTTAATATTTCTCGCTACCGAAAAAACCATGATCGCAACTAAATCTAGTTAATATGATGATCTCAATTTTACAATCAACACTTACATATAGGGGCATGATGGCTGAGTTTCGAGCCGCCAGGTGCAAATCATAGGCACATTGGAAACAGTCCATGAACCTCCTTTGGATTATTTTCCTCAATTCTTCTTCAATATCATTTTTTTGTCTTGACTAAAAAAAAAAAAGATTCATTTTGGAACCCTCGGGGGACTACAAATTCTTTCTCCCCAGTTCAAATCTAATCTGCTCCTTTCCTTTTCTTTTTTAAAATTCTTACAGAAAGGGTAGTCTTTTTTCATAGACTTCTTCAATATCATTTTTTTGTCTTGACTAAAAAAAAAAAAAGATTCATTTTGGAACCCTCGGGGGACTACAAATTCTTTCTCCCCAGTTCAAATCTAATCTGCTCCTTTCCTTTTCTTTTTTAAAATTCTTACAGAAAGGGTAGTCTTTTTTCATAGACTCTAGCCACGAGTAAAAGCTTCAACAGCCGGTTGACGAGTTGTTTATGAATTTATGAATGTCTCCACGATGGAATTTTACCAAAGATGATGAGAACGTGAACTCCTTGCCTCTGTAAATTTAGAGTTGCCTGAAAAGATTGGAGATGAGGAATTGGTCATGTAACGCCCCGCTATTTTCTAAAAATAAACTCCAAAATACACTGTATTTTAAACACTTTTAGGCCCCTATTTTTTCCATAAATAAATTACATCACCAAAATAAACTTAAGCCGCCTTCTACATATTCTTCTAGATGCTCCAAAATTATCAACTCTTCCAAGACCTCTCTGAAATTAATCCTTATATGCTCCGATTCAATTTCCACTAATCTAGCTCCACGCCTGAAAAAAAAATTATCCGTGAAGTATACGATACAACAGAATAACAAAGCTTATGCTCAAGTGGAATCAATAAGCGATAATCGACCACCAAGTTGAAACAACAATCACAAAGGATCTCATACCATGTCCTCCTCAGTATATAATCAGTGACCCTCCCCCAATACCTTCCTCACCGAGTCATCCTCGACCCATTCTGGCTATTGGTGCATGAGTTCACTTGATTCCTGTACTAAACAGTTCTATAGTACTCAGCCAACAACATCATATTTGATACCAATTATTCCACTTTCCAATGATATCCACAAGATTGAACAAATATCATGAGATAATCAAAAGGAGTACAAAAGTGAGAGTGAAGAAAGGATTCCGGAAGTGAGAAGCATATCGTATACTCCTCGATCGGATTACCTCAAATATGCCCGGCCGTTTTGTGTACGAATCAACGCCTTAAAATATTTTTTCACCTTCCGACTAAATACACCACTAGCCTACCAATCTAAAACATCACTTGCTATGTCTAAAATAAACTCTCAAGCTTTTTTTATCTCTCTCTCTCTCTCTCTCTCTCTCTCTCTCTCTCTCTCTCTCTCTCTCTCTCTCTCTCTCTCTCTCTCTCTCTCTCTCTCTCTCTCTCTCTCTCTCTCTCTCTCTCAGCTAACAAAATTGTAATGAGAAGTGAAGAGAAGTGAGGTGAGATGCGGTGTGGTGTGTGGAGGAGAGTGGAGGGGTGGAGCCTATTTATACTCATGGAAGAAGAATCTAGAGCATATCTAGAAAATCAAATCAAATCTAGATCGTAATCTTATAATATCTAAACAAAATCTTATATTATCTAATAATATCTAGTAAAATCCAAACAAATCTTAATATATCTAAGTATATCTTAGGATATCCAATCATATCTTATCTTAATCCAATGTAATCTTATCCTAGATTTTTAGGATTATGAAGTAGGGCTAGGGTTCTATAATAGTTGGGTACAAGGATATCAAGGTTCAAGATATGAAAAAAAATGCTATGATATCAAAGGGTTTTTAATGGCTAGCTCCTAGAGTTAAATTATAATAATACAAACACTTTAATAAATGATAAAAGAATTTTTAGTAAAAGAATTATAATAAAATGTTTAATTGAAAAAATGACTTGAAAATTTGGGTCATTACAGGTCAAAGGACTGTTGCGACGGGCCAACATTTTTGCTCCGCTTAGCCTTAATATTCCCTAAGAAGGGTTTAAATAACAGTTCCTGTATCTGACAACATATCTTGGGACGCCCTAAAGCGCTCATGGTATTATTAGGAATATATATACCAAAAGGTCATAAGTGTATCTACCATAAAATCCTTTTGAGCACAACCAATATCTATTTGAACGCATGAAATTTGTAAGTACAATAAAAATATAGAGGAAGTAAGTGAAAGGCGAGGTTGAAACGAATTTCATCCAATTAGATTTTCATTATCCTACTGTGCAAAAACGGGACAGCGATTTTATTTTAAAAATATAACACAAAGACTATAAAAATGTATTTGACATTTTCGAAACTCGGATTCACTGAAAAAAAAATTCTCTACCTTTTCTTGATCCCAATTTCTTAGAAAGAAAGTTTAAATGATGTACCAACCCCCAAAAATTGCTGATAAGTACAGGTACAAAATAGGCCGAGAGAACTTGAAATTTGAAAAAAAAATTCATTAATGAAAATGAAGAGATCGGTCACCCCACCAGTAGTAGGAAATGTGAGGATTGATATATAAAATCATTTGACATCTAATTAATAATTCATCGCTCCAGCCAAGAATACAAGGATCAATTACCGCCACTTTTTGTTCTGTAAATTGATACTTTTTTGAAAAGTCATTTTTTCATACAGCTAGATTTTGAGAGGTAAACAGGGCCTTTCTTGGTTCTTTGGGCTCTCGAACTCCAACCTTGATGTTGTGAGCCAAGAATGTGAAACCCGCCTCATCCCAAGGTACATGGTGAGAATCGATTATCAATAGAAGGGGAGGCGTGCCATTTTCGGATATAATGAAAATCGAGAAGGAAAACCCGGCTCAAATGCACCGCGACCAACGTCACCCGAGTGTGGGTAGGAGATGCCGATAGGGGGCTGATTGCCATTCCTTTAAGATTTGGGCGCAACACAGAGAGATGTCGCCCCCATGAGATGATTAGACCTGGACGAATAAGTCACGCTCCGATCGACTTGGCAGGACTCGAAAAGGAGCCATTAGAGACTTGGTTGCAGTACTTGCACAACCATGAAAGGAGTCATGCAAGACCATGCCGCTTACGCTGTAATGGCAAGGCAGAACCGAGACTTGACCTTGCCCGATAACGGCGATGGCAAGACTGAAGTAGACATCGATCATACCACTTATCCGAGATGTTGGCCCAAATAGCAAACCAAGAGGGGGTGAATTGGGTATCTCAAATATAACGCAAAATTTTAAAAATTAATTGCAATTTATTCAACCACAATTCCAATTTCAGTGATATACTATTCTTCTCATGCAATATTGATATGCAAAACTGAAAATAAAGAGAGTAGGGAAGAGAGAATTAGATGCAAGGATTTATAGTGGTTCGGTCCGCAACTTCACGGCCTAGGCCACTTCCCAAGTGTCCAACTCGGGATTTGCTACACTATCTCCAATAGTTACAATCTTCTAGCTTCGCGGATGTTAGACAACCTTTACAACGAGCAATCTATCCCCAATCGCTCCTACTAATTTTGACTCCGGTGTTAGTTACACCTAACCCAACTAGTTTTGACTCCGGTGCTAGTAATACCTAATTCCAAGTGATTTATCTCCAAAACCACTCACAAAAAGATTTGCTCTCACAAGAGTATGAATAAGGGTGTACAATCCCTTTTACAAATTTTGGCTCAAGAACACTCAAACTAATATTCAAGATGTAAGCGCGGAATTGACAGATAAAGAATGGTAAATGCAGATTTTGTTCTTCAAACTTTTCTGTCTCGTTGCTTCTTCTTTCTTCTATTTATGCTTGGAGTGAATGATATGATTGAAGGAGGCTCCACTAGCCGTTGGAGCAAATAATGCAACCAATAAATCTTCCATCTGATTATTTCCTTTCTTCAACTTTGAAACCAAAATTCCACTTTCCTTAGTGAATTCATCAACTAGCCGTTAGAAATATCTTCATCCTTAATTAATGTTTGCTTTCCGGCCAAATGAGTCTTTATAGCCAATTAAGTTAGGAGAGGATTTGTCCAATCTTCCTCCTTTCAATTTCTCTTGACTATTGAAGATAGTGATTTGGTGTAGCAATATTCCATGTGTACTTCAACCAAATCCTACAAAAGAAATATTGATTCAAATGAGTAACAAATATCAATTATACTTCATTCCAATAAATTATGTTTTGTTATCATCAAAATCAACAAGGTATTTAATAAAAACCTTTGGGCTAACACGGGATTACTAGAGATCTAGTGACTTGGTGGATAAAGAACAAGGAACCGTCGCAGAGAGGTGGGAGTAGCATCCGCGGGACTACTGCGGAACCGCGGCCTAACAATACAGAAGGAATATTCGCACACGACTTGTGCAACGCATGTCCATAATTTGTTGATCCATTCAGCTCTGAAAGAGAGGTCAAGTTGTCCTATATTTTAGGGAGACGGTTAGACAGTGTTTGAGAGCGATTTTAAAGAGAGAAACACTCTAGTGAAAGTCACACTTGATCCATGCTCTAGTTTGGTAAAGAATCTTTGCCAAGGATTTTTTTCTACTGTTTAGCCTTGATTCTCACCAGTTCGGATCCTCTACTTAATCCTTTCGTGAATCGTCTATCAATCTCATCCCTCTCCAGCATTTGTGTTATTTACACACACACACACCCCGGAATTCTGCCTTCCATACACATTTTCATCTCCTTGGAACATGATATGTCACTTAACCCTACAAAAAATCAACGCAATTAGATATCAGTAATTGCTTACTTAAATGAGTAAATCACAATACTTTTAGTTCAAATTCTTGTCAAACTTCCAAATTGAAAATTGGGTGATTTTATCAAGCACTTACTGATCTTCTAGTCATTCGATTGAGCTGATTTTTTGCAGGGAGTTAAGATATCATGTTTTAAGAGATGAACCGTTCTGATGATAGATATAGGACTAGTAACATGCTCGGTAATGTTCACCCACTTTTTAACGGTGGGTGAACAAAATTGAACTCGTTATTTGAAGCTTTGCCCAATTTCCACATGTATGTCATCGAATGAAATTAGACAATTCAATTTGATTTAGATACTTCACAAGTAATTGAATTATTTCATTCGATCTACATGATATAGTGATTCCGTCCACATTAAGCTTAAGAGTGCCAATCCCCGGAATCTGCCATTGCAAATCGCATCATTCCGGCTTGATCCCGATCTTGGCCCCCAGGTTCAACCTCCCATATTCTTTATTAACAAGGAAGGATATGTGTGAATTAGGTATGAGGTTTCGAAAAAAGAAGAAGATAATTAAGGATACAATTAATAAAAGATACTCCGTTCCCAAAAATAAAAACACTAACCCTCCGTTCCCATAATTGTATTTACACATAAGCATCTCCAAACGGAATGGGACCATCCCTAGCTAGGTGTTCAGTTTTCCTAGTTTACTTCTATCGTATAGCTTGGAGAAAAGGTCGATCATCCCTTGGTGTTTTTTTGCAAGTTTTAGTGTCGGAGCAAGATTCATGAAAACGAGCGTAAAGGTTCTTACATTTTTGCCAATGACTCAAGACTGATTTCTTGGTCGGGGAGAAATGTGAATAAGTACAAGGATGAACTTTCTGAATAGCCCAATGCGTACCAAGGTAAGTTGAAATTTGATGAATACACCTTTCATTTGGAATGAACCGAATATGCTATGGCATTGAATTAAATACACCTTAGCCTTTTGTTTTTCTCAGACTGAATTTTTGTGTATTGGAATTAATTTATAGTCATGTTTACTCAGTTTAGAAGAATTTTTGTTATTTGTTTAGATCAAACGGAGGTATTCAAATTATAGCATCACTTTATTTCTCTAGCTCTGCATATGTGCTCTGGCCGTGAGCTGGAAGAAAAGAAAAGTACAGGTAGAGACAGGGTGGCTAGGGGTTTTCATGTACAATTGCAACGTACTGTAAAGTACAATGGCGACATTACCTAGTGTTGAAGAAGCTAACTGGTTTCTAAGTGGAATTATCTAATCACAGTAAAACTAATTGTTGCCCTAATAAGTGAAGTGATAATTGTTTTTGGAAAAGAATGGACGACAGAATGTTTAGATGTACCGAAAATTGTTCTTGAATCACGATGCAAAGGTTTAGCGACATCACCAAGTGTTCTAGAAGCTTAAGGCGAATATAGACAGAGGGTTTGACCAATTTACTTCTGGTTAAAATTGGCATAACCATTATCATCAATAATAAGTATTTGTTGTCACAGAGCTCGAGCTGTACTGGTGTTGTTGGATCACATCAGTGGCCAACATCAGAGGCCAACAGCAAATATCCTTACTTATGTCAGCTCTAAGCCCAGGTGCTGCGGCATTAGCCAATGACTCAAATGGTCATTTTGTAATCCGGCATTGTGTGCGAAATTTTCTGGTGAAGATAATAAGGTAATCTCCGATCCTCATTGTTGATTTTGTAATTTAGTATATTATTTCTTGTTCGGGAACCTATTTTCCTCTACATAATTGTTGTCATTTCAATTTTTCAATTCGTGATTGCTTTTGTTTCAAGGGTTGGGTTTCTCTGCAGTCTATCGAAGGGACTGTGTCATCTAGTTTGTTCCGTTTGTGATCCCTTCCTGTCTCAATTCAATGAAAGATACCGTTTATTTTCAGATTTTGCTGACAATATAAGCCATGTCAAAAATTATGATCATTGATTGCATATCGATTGATATCGTTTCAGAATACATGTACGTTGCAAAAAAAATATATTTGAAACACTAAATTGAGACTTTCTTTTCGCGACATAGATGTGTCCTGAAAGCATATTAAGTGGTATTCGATCAATATAGTTTTTTGACGTAGCTACTGTTCTGGGCAAGATTTAAAAAAATGAAGGGTCTCGATCATCGAATTCAGCCCGAGAAGAACTCGCAGACGGACAGGAATATATGGTCCCAGTTCCTTTGGGAGTGTAGAGGAGTTGCTAATTGTTTCTGAACATATTCAATACAAGTTTCATCTATGTTCAATGAGTTCTTTGACACCTACCCTGTCTATGCAGTGTCATATCCATGAGATAGCGACACATTGCTTAAAAGTTGCAACCGATCCAAACGGGCCCCGTGTGCTGCAGCCATGCTTGTTGCTGTATCAGGGAGAATATAGAGTGCACCTTTTTGCTGAGATAATTGCAAATGCTCTTTACCTGGCAGAAGATCGTCACTGGTTTGTATCTACAGTTCATGTTTATTTGACTGGACTAGTAGTGGCATTACATACTTCCACAAAATAAGAAATACAATCGTAAGTAGTAGCAACTTTGCAAAAGCAGGGGGTAATCCGCAGGGCTTTGTTCAATTTAGTCCAACTGAATGCTCATGATATGCGCTCCAATCTTTTCGGGAAAAGGGTCCTGGCACTCTTCAACGATTTGAAGCTGCAGCATGATTCGCCATTCGCGAGTAAGACACTGCTCTAAGGTATCCAATTTCTCAACTGCCATGTCCCTTCGAAATGTTTGTGGGACTTGGTCAAGTCGCGTGTGTTTGTTCTGTCACAGGTGATGCTGCATCGATATCTGGTGTGGTTTTGGAAATTTCTGGTTTGTTGTTCATTACCGTACTCCCTACAAGTGGGGGTTTTGGGAGGGAAAGTATATGTAATTTGTGTCTCAAACTCTAGAATCCGAGGTAGCTGTATCTTAATAGGATACGCAGTGTAACATCGTTCGTTTAACCACTTGAATCTACATATTGTAAATTTTAGCAACTTCGCCGCATTTCGTTTCAGATTTATATTGAACGAATACCCGGGTTTGAATCTTATTCCATTATTCAAAAACTACCCATTATCATTTTTCTAAAAAAAAGCTACAATCTTGTTCTATCTCGAATTTCCATGGAAGGGAGAGTCTGGGAGCGACTAATAGTAGCGATCCATCCCGAACATGATGGAAGGACTCCATCTCTGTAAGTTCTGTGTCCGGTTATGTTACAGGTACACTAGTATCTGTCTGGTCATATTTGTTGCTCAAATTGCCCATGACCAAGTAGACTGGCCATATTTTATCGCGACATAGAGAAACCCGGAGTTATACTCGAAACCTTTTCAAAAGTAGGAGAAAATAACAAGAACCCACAATTCAAACCAATGAGGAAAATCCAACTAGAGATGATGAATGAAAGATTTAACTTCAATGTTTTAAACCCACCAAGATTTAAATAAAAAAAATGATGTGCCAAGTCTGGGAATTGAATGATGGGAATAACGATGACTAAGCAGAGTCAGAACCAAATTTATTCAAGGAATTAACAAGAATCCATTATTCGAAATCCAGTTTTTTTATATCCTGATATATATAGACTCAAAATCAGGTGCCGACGAAATACCTGGAATACCCTCGGTCAAATCTCAATCCTAGCCGGATTGCATAACTTGAGGAAGAATATAGGAGGGAGTCTTTTTTATATCCTGGTATATATATAGACTCAATCAGATGCCGACGAAATACCTAGAATACCCTCGGTCAAATCCCATTCCTAGCCGAATTGAATAATTTGATAGTAATAAACCGTAAACCTATAATCTCCTGAAATCACCTGATGACTACTGGACTACCACGTTATGACATAAAAATGTTGAGAATGAATGCAAGAATAGGGCTATCCAACGAGAAAAAGGCTACGGACTTTATTAAAACTGTATAAAGCCGTATTGTTATTTGTATAGACTTCTTGGCTACAACTTCACATGACGCGGAAAAAATTCAAAATACCCCACAAATTTTACGGTCAATGTCTATTAAATTCCCAAACTTTCAAAAAAAATCAATTTTATTCCCAAGGTTATATTTACGTTAATCAAATAGACCATTTCCGTCAAATTCTGTTAAATTGATAATGGAATGTGCTAACAAGGGTTGTTTTTCGGTTAAATCATAACAATCGATAACGGAGGAGGTAGGAGAAGTTGCCAGCGGAGTTCTTGAGCTGGATGGAGTTCTCGGGGTCGGGGGAGACGCAGAGGAGGGAGGAGAGGTCGCGGATGGAGTCCTTGGGCGCTCGTAGAGGTCGTGCCCGGCACGGGCAGCTTGGCGGAGTAGTAACATGGCGAGCCGTTCAGTCTTGGCTTTGAGGTTGGCGTAGTTGGATTTGAACGAGGTGGCCTCGTCGCAAAACTTGATACTTGGTCGGCTTGTTGGATTGGTTTTGCTAGGATGTGTTTTACCAAGTCCAACAAACTGATTTTGGGGGGAAACGGTGGTTTGTGTTGGATTTCGTGGGTTGAATGACTTTTTTCCTTCGGTTTAGGCATTGAAGAAGTTACCATTCGACGGGCTGGACATGGTTAACGTGTTTTCTTCCCTTTGCAGAACAACTGCCCTGGGCTTAGACGGACCTAGGGGGGCTGCTATCCCTTTACTGTTCCGGTCGAGGGGGCCCCGCTCCGGTCTCGCTCCAACGATCTGAAACGTTCACTTCGTAGAGCTCATTCAGTTGAACAAGTATGCAAAAAATCAATTTGATCGGATATATTTAAGTGTCTGATCGGAACACATATAACTTTCCAATAGTGGGTTCTAGTAGATTCGAGACAAAAAGGTTTCGATGAGGTACTTAATGATATCCGATCGAGCTGACTTTTTACATATTCGTTTAACTCAACGAGCTCTACTAAGTGAACGTTTTCAATCGTTGAAGTGAGATCGGAGCGGGACCCTCTCAGCCGAGACAGCAGCCCCCCCCCCCCTCCAGTCTGGCTTAGACTGGGTGGGGCGAGGGATTGTGGTGGTGGGATGTGTGGGCGGGAGTGTGTATGAGAGAGAGAGAGTCATGATTAAACGGGAAAACAACTCTTGCTAACAAATTCGTTATTTATTTAGTGGAATTTGACAGAAAAAGTATATTTGACTAATGGAATACTTCTTCCGTCCCATATTATTTAGACTTTTTCGATATTTGTGTCAGTTTTCAATCGTTTGTATCTTCCAATATGAATCTCTAATAATATGCAACATGGATCTTGTTTGATAGTTCTCGATTAGATATATAATACAAAGTTTTCAAAATTATAAAAAATATCATAAATTGGGAGATATAAGAGTTTAAAGAACGGCGCGAATATCGAAAAATACCAAATATTTTGGAACGGAGGGAGTATAATTTTGAGATTAAAATTGATTTTTTTAAAAATTTAAGAGTCTAATACACATTGAGTGCAATGTTTGGAAGGTATTTTGAATTGTTTCCGTGACACAGACGAGTACTTTGTAGATCCAATATAGACAATGGTCTGTGGGCCAAACTGAAGTTTATGTAACATCGTACACTGCATGTGACAAGAGTGGTGCTAGTATCATATTCATTTTCACATCCACACACCACACACACCACTCATGTGAGTGATGGGTGTGTGTTTGGGTGTAAAAATGGGTGTGACACTAAAATTATTGATGTGACAATGCCACACATAGGATAATTCCACAAGACCACACACAGGATAATTCCACACGTAAGAGTATTGTAATGCCCCGATTTTTCAAGGAATTTCAGAAATATTAACCCTAAAATACACTGGATTTTACAAATTATTACACCTCTATTTATCCATATACAAAAATTATAATTTCAAAATAATACAAAAATCTATGTACATTTATTTAACAAAAGCAACTTCAGCGCGACTCTAGTTTTGACACGAATTCCAAGCAACGTTGGCCCAGACTCCGTTTCAGGGGTCTCACCTGTATCAACTGCTCCACTGTATAATCCTGCACACTCTGGCAAATTAAACGCCGAAGCAAACGATTTGCCATGATACAAACGTATTCTGAGTGATAATTCACCAAGTAGAAATCCTAAAACCCAATACCACAATATGCAGATCAACGATATAATAATTCATAATACACAGAGGCCTCGTTTGATTCGCGGATTAACTGCCTGGGATAGGACTAAATGTACTTAATCCTGAGCTATCCCACGTTTGGTTCCCGAAATGACTGTCGGGATTATTAATCCCAGGATTAATTTTATCCCTATATGGGGGGTACTAAATAATCCTAGGGGGGGAGGTGGGATTACGTAGGATTAACAAATGAGGAATTGTTTTCAAAAATATTTCGATGATATTGAGATTGATTTCAAAAAGTATTTTCAGAATTATTTTCTTTAATTTTAATTTCAGAAATGTTTTTAAAAAAATATTAATTTCAGAAATTGTTTTGAAAAAACTTTTTTTTAAAATGCATATTTTCAAAACTTTCTTATTTTTCAAAAATGTTTTACAAAAATATTTTAAAAAATATATTTTCAAAACTTTCATGTTTTTCAAGAATGTTTTCAGAAATTATTTTCGTTAAAAAAATATGAAAAATATTTTTTAAAACTTTCTTTTCTCAAAAAATGATTTCAAAAACTATTTTGTTTGAAAAATGTTTTCAAAAAATCTTTTTCTTCAAAAACTAGTTTTTTTTTTCTTTCAGAAAATTGATTTTCAACTTTTTAAAGAATTTTTTTTTTCAAAAATTAGTTCAAAAAAGAAAAAACTTTTCCCAAATTGTTTTGTAATAAAAATGTTTCACAAAAAAATTTGTTTTAAAATGTTTCTTTTTCAAAAATTTATTTTTTCGAAAAATGTTTTTGAAATTTTTTTAAGAAAAAATCCTATTCCTTATCCCATATTTAATCCCACACGAGTCAAACATGGGATTGGGTGAAATTAGGGATGAAATTAATCCAGGACAAATAATCCAGGGACTATTAATCCCAGTACTGTTAATCCCATCATTTTCAGTCCGCGAATCAAACGAGGCCAGAAGGTACAGAATAATAACACATCGTCTTTTTCTTTACTATCCATCATCTTACATGACATCTAAGGATCATCTCCACGAGATCCTTTCCTCCCACATCTACTAACTACAACCGTCTCATGGGTCCACCCTTACTCTTGCTTATCCTGCACCAGAGTCCTAGGTGAGCGCACCTAAGTTATGTACCGAGCATGTTCTCACTTAAGACTATAACAAGAGGATCGAGTCATCCCATGATGTATCGTACATTAGGGTCAAACATCCACTACCCCACGCTAACTATAACCGTCTCATGGGACCCATTCTCTTCCTCAAAGAGAAATTTTCAATGACGTATCATATATTAATGTCTCATTAACTATAACCATCTCATAGGATCCATTCTCTTCCTAGAAGAAAAACTTTCCATGACGTATCATACGTTAGCGTCTCACTAACTATAACCGTCTCATGGGACCGATGCTCTTCCTCGAAAAAAAAACTTCCCATGACGTATCATACGTTAGCATCACACAACACCAGGCTCCGTAGGTAACCCATTTCAACACAGGGCCCCATAGGTTACCCTTATCATCGCCATGGCTCAATTCACAATCCATACAGTACTCACACTTTCAACACTTTACCATTTTTCATTTACTTATCATCGTCTACATGATTCACTACTCGTAACCACCCCGGGAACCTATTTGTCCAATTTACAGCCACAACAAAATATCACACGGTTCAACATTTCAACTAAAAGTACTAACAACACATAACCATGTGATAAAATTAATCCTGTCATAGAATTAATCATGCGAGTAACAAAATAATATTCAATCAAATAATTAATTACTACACCTAAAATTAAGTCTATTTCTCTCCTTTAGAAATTTTATAAAACATTTCTACTATTTAAACATTATCTTTAACTCTCATATTATTCATAGATTTTACAAACTAATTTTTATTGAAAAATACTTATTGCTAAATTTAGTATGTACTAACTATATTAAATATTAATATGAGATTTTCATAACAACAAAATTATGCGAGGCTATTCTAGTCAATATTTATTAGAGTTAAAGATTAACTAATATATAATCTAAAATATTTCTTGTTTACAATCTAAATAAATTTTTACTAATAAAATATTCTTATTAATATTTCATAAACATTTATCTACTCTAATAATTTATTAAACACGTAAACGTTCAATCAAATACAAATCAACAATGCATCATCAATAGTAATTTCGCAATCAAACACTTGTTAAACGATCATAAATTTTCACAGGGTATAACACTAATCATTCCAGCACAATCGGACTAAACAGGACTAAAAATAAATTGACAATTTAACAGCAGGTCGTCATCTTCAATAAACTTTAAATCTAAGTCCTAACTCCATTAAAATGCAGATTAAGGTTTCGGGTTTCAGAAAACCACCTCAAACGCAATTCTAAATCTGAATAAATGTTGTACGGTATCCGTAGATCGCCGTAGTGGTTTTGAAATCTCAAGGCAATGTCCGACAGGGCCCGCAGCGGCGATGTGCTCACACCTAGGGCCACAACTCTCTCTCTCTCTCTCTCTCTCTCTCTCTCTCTCTCTCTTTCTCTCTCTCTCTCTCTCTCTCTCTCTCTCTCTCTCTCTATTCTAGACTCAACAATAGAATTAGGAGTAAAATAATATACTGGTGTTCAATTTTCGGATTTATATGGGTATGTATAATGAGAGAGAATAAGGTAGTAAGAAGGTGAGAAGATAAGTGTAGAAGTGGTGGAATGGGGAAGGAGAGGGATACTGATAATGATAAAAGGATATGGGATAAGTGCCACATTTGGGGGGAGTTTTCAATTCTAATGTATGTGAACACATGTATATACAGGGTGAGAATGTTTTTGGACGCGTGTATGTATAGGATGAGAAAGAGAAGTGGAGAGTTAGTTTGAATAGAGTTCTACCCAGGGTTTAGATAGGAAAGATAAGAGATGAATATGAATCCCTGATTCCCTGTATATCTAAAGTTTAAATATATATCTTATACAATAGTGCAAATAATATCAATTGTACACATAATAATATATTTTAATTATTCAATCTAATTAATTATTGAATTAGGAATTTAACAATATAAATTTGTATTAAAAAAAATTTGGGTCGAAAATCCGGATCGTTACAACTAGGAGTATTACTATTTACCTACCCAAAAGAGTGAGACATTAACAATGTTCTAAAAGTCACTAAGTGCTAGCAGTCAGCCGGTCGATCATCTTCGGACAATTAACCGGTGCATATTAATAGTAACTGATGATTAATCGTTAGTCGGATCTAATCGGGTATGCCTCTGTCAACGATTAATCTGCATTGCAATTAATTATTAGTCAAATCTAATCGAATTAATTAATTGGCATCGCTGATTAAAATTCATTGTTTCAGAACACTGGATATTGGGAGAGGGTCTTAACAAAAGGAAAAATAGAAGAGAATTGGAGAGGAATATTTAATGCAGTACGACGTAGAAGGTTGGTGGCTCACACTTTATTTTTTTTTTTTTGGAATGGCAAATATTCATCTTGCAGATAACAGTAGCATAGGCTTCATGGACTAGTTTCGTTAAAAGTCTTGGAGATTATCAGAGATGCACGTATGCTTATCCAGACATTCATTTGTAGTGGATAAAAACAAATCATTTCTCACTCCGTTCGCTTTGATTGTGATCTATGGTCACACTTCATACTTTGTTGTATGCAAACTTCGTATGTGGCTCACACTTCATATTGCCGGGTAGAAGTTTTCAAGTCTGTTCTTTTTCCTTTGCCCGTAGGTCTTACAATATGGTTGCTCACCTGTTGGTAAACAGAGGTATATTTGGTATGGGGTCTTGTCTTTGGACTGATTCCCCACCATCGTGATTACTTGATCCCTTAATTAGGGACGAGTCTCATTCTTGATGTAATGATTTTCTTCGCGGTTATAATATTTGTTATCGGGGGGCAAAAAAAAAAACTTTGTATGTGGCTCAACCGGAGACAGATCTAAGATTTAGAAAATGGGAATACTACGAAATTATCGTACTCGGCAATATGAACTCACTCTATTTCATACTATAATCCCATAAGCGCGCCTTTTTTTTCAGATTAAACTTTAAAGTATTAAAAGACAAATTTTGAAATGTAAATATAAGAAAATATGGTGCAAAAATTGTTTCGGAAACAAGACTCGACAATGATACTACTTTCCAAAACCATCAAACAAACTGGATTTAAAAAAAAAAAAAATGAACATCATAACCAGGCAACCAGCACTGGGGCAAAGTATCCTAATTTAATTATTCCCCCACACATAACCTAGTCTCCCTCTATTAAGATAACCATGCAACGGCTATAATATATAGATGACATGATGTGATATGGATTAGGACCATTAGGTCATGATTCAAAATAGGCACTGATAATTTTTTTTAAGGGCACTTTGGTTTGCCCTTGGAGTTCTTCTTGTCCCTATAGCAAGGGCACTCCTGCTTGTTGCCATAGGTTCCAGAGGGCACACATTTGCACTCCTCGCAGCATATCCCACAGTATTTCAAGCACCTGTCCTTCACCCCTGCTTTTGCGCACCTATCCCCACACTTGGAGTCGCAAAGACCTATAGCAACCACCACAAAATAGCCAAATCAGCTGCAGCTAACTACATTTTTTATAGTAATGCAAGATGTCTCGGCCTAGCTTGCACACACGTCGGTCAAATCCATACAACCCCTCTCACAACCATTTCAGGTGAGGTGGCCCAAGAGTTTCTGACAAGAAAAATCGAACATGAGACCTTAGGAGGGAGTAAACTCTCAAGTCCCATGCGAAAACCACTTGGCCAACCCCTTTGGGGTTAAATACGTTATGCATATCCTTTCACTAATTTCGTACCCTAAAGTTATTCATTGAATCTATTTTTTCTTGCTCTTCGAAATTTAAAATTGCTAATTAAAATTCTCAATTCAGTATTGTAGGCCAAATATTGTTTTCAATTGATATTATGCACAATTCTGTGTCCATATATATATATATCATCCTAATTGACGTAGAGAGACAAATAATCATGAGAACGGAAAAAAATGTACACTTTATAAATTGATAAATAGACCCCCCAATTGTTCGAGCACCTAAGTTGTCTTATCCTCATTCATAAATTGAGATGTGTATAAATTAGTCTGAATACCTGAATTATTAAAAACAAAAGCCCCCACTTACTTGAACCAGCATTTGTGGTCTCGAGGAGGAAAGAGCTGAGAACAAGTGACACCACAAGGAATGTTGCAAAAGCTAGCTTCATCTCTCTCTCTCTCTCTCTCTCTCTCTCTCTCTCTCTCTCCAGGTACAGTTTGTATGATTATCAAGCGGAAGTGTGTGACAAAAGAGTGCAATTGTGCTATGATAGAGTGAAGCAAAAAGGGAGGGAGGCAATAGAGGTGTATTTATAGGGTAGGAGAGGGGGTGGTTGCAGGAGGACGAAAGTGTGTTTGCAGAACCAATCCAGCTCCTAGTGCGCTCCTAGTGGTGTACACTAAAAGTGATTATGCATTTTGGAATCTGAGCATCACGTGGCGGTACTACTGGGATACTTAACACTTACACCGTTTATATGATTGTTCAACGAAAATATGGTGTAAAAATTTGGCTCGAACATTGTAAATTAGAAAGCAACCCAAAAATCCGTGCCAAAAAATCCCTGAAAAGTACTCACCCGTGCTATTCCCTAAGGCATTGTTTAAATTGACGCGGTTACCCTAAAACTTTATTAGCCTCAATCTCTGGAAATCAATGTTTTCACACTACTTTCAAGCTCAGGCCAAAGAGCTGGTACCCAAAACAGCTGAGTTTGTTACAACTTTACAGCATCTTTGCGAAAGTTCTTGATTCTAAAGGCACAAATAAGCATTCCATGCCAACTGTCATGCATGGTTATTTTAGTAATGGTGATGATGGCGGATGGAGTGGGATGGGGCAGGGTCCGGACCAGTTTGGTCTCCAACCAGTTCGGTCCAGTTTGAATCATTTGTGGGCTTTTCCCGGATCCACAATAATGATCGGAACCGTTCACTTTTTAAAACCCGTTGAGAACATTGACATCGCCAAAAATTACATTGATTAGATATCGTTTGATATGATTTCGAAATGCATTTATCTTCGGATAATTGTATCAAATGGATTGTAATCCTATGTTGCACACTTTTTTTTCCCAAACTTAATTCATTTCGAAATCATATCAAACGATATCCGATCAATGTGATTTTTGACGATGATAATGTTCTCAACGAATTTTAAAAAATGAATAGTTCCAAATCATTGTTGTGGGCCCAAAAATAGTCCAAACTGGACTGAACTGGTCGACCCTTGCCGGAGTGGGATGAGCTCCTTTCCATTCCCCATTTCTCCGTACTCTTATGTTATTTTGTTTGCCCAACATCGGCCCACAATGTCAATGCAAACTATTCATCTCCTAAAACACGAAATGGAAAACGTGTTTATCAAAAATTTAATTTGGCCGGAGATCGATGGACACGCAAACACATTTCAAATTATCATGTATGAATGATAAAACTACTTGCTATATTTTAAACTTAAACCTAACATTGTGCAAAATAAAATGTAATTTATTCACGTATTTAATGAAATTCGATCACACTGACTTCCTGCAGATGTATTCTTCTTTGCGTTTTCTACGAAGTGAACAGCTCGAATTGTGTTCGTGGGCAGCACATAGGCCCACGTGATAGGAGTACGAAAAGATGAGATATGGAGAGGAGCACATCCGTGATGATAAACATGCTTAACTATTGTTTCCCCAAATGGGTCTCATTCAAGTCCAAAAGTGTAATCTAGCTTGTTTATGTTATGGACTCGTCCAAAAAAAACATTCAACCAAACAAAAGTAAATCCACAATCGAGTAGCGTACGTCGAATCTATTCTCAAAATCATGCTTCTGTTCGCCTTTGTCTTGAAATTCTTTGTTCATATATTTTTCCAGACAAATTTGATTCAATCCGAAACCTGCTATCAACCTAATTTTTACAGTTACGAAGGGGCACAATATCTACCCCAAATCCGTAATTGTGCGTAGTAAACAATGCAATTATGTACTTATTTTTGTTCAGAGAAAAAGCATTGCAAATATAGGTGGCTTCCACCAGAGAAGAGTCTAGTAAAGGAGAGAGGCTAGAAGGGTGTTCCTACCTTTGAATTGAAAGACCTTATTCAACTATGCCCATTGAAAGTTTTCAACGTCCCAAAGGTTCCAATGGTACCACTATGTCCTCCATTTTTTGGACGGTCTGAGTTCGGGTCAACTTATGCGCATACATTTCGACTAATCCCTTTTCTGCCTGTCAAATACAAGCCACTCACGTCGGAACCAAAAATTCATAAAAAATTACTTTCTTGTTATCTGGTCCCAAAAAAAGTAAACCCATCAACCAATCAGTTCCTGGGGGCTTTAGTTCCATTTGCAAAGGTGGAAAGGATACCTTCCTCGCTGTGTGACGAGAGGGAGAAAATTTTGTTCACCTTCTTTTAAAAAGGGTGAACATTTCCTTTGATAGATGAAAATTGTATAGGGTTCACAGAATCAACACACTTTTTTGTAACAATGAGTTAGTTTGTTGTGAGATCCACACAATTTTTATCAATTATAAGTAGGATAATGTCCGCCCTCTTTAAAGGAGGGTGAACAAAACTATTCCGGACGGGAGGACACCTTTTGTCACCGTGTTAGTACACCATCATGGGGAAAACAGGTAGATCCGCACAAAGGATATTAAGATGCGCCAACAAATGAAGGCCCACGTACGAAAAGTGAGTACGCAAATCGGCCCGATTCTTTGGCGCACACGTGAGTTGTTGGGTTGGGCCCTTCTCCACTGACTAACTACTCGTACTATTCACTTGCCACCGCCATTGTTGCCCCACCTCTCTCAGCAATCCAACATCAACGAGGGATCCATAAATTTAGTTACGATCGCCATGTGAATGTGTGCTTGCAAAGGAATCCGAGGCAAACAATGCCCCAAGAGCACCCTATAGTTTTTGCCTTTTTGGTTTTTACTCGTATTATTCACTTGTCACCGCCATTGTTGCCCCACCTCTCTCTGCAATCCAACATTGACGAAGGATCCGTAAATTTAGTTATTAACACCATGTGAATGTGTGCTTGCAAAGGAATCCAAAACATGACGTGACAGTGCCCCAAGAGCACCCTATAGTTTTTGCCTTTTGTAAATCGAAATTAATGGGAGGCAAAAGATTGGGTTGCACTCCTTCCCCAACTCTTTTAGAAGAATGTCAGTGTAATGTATGATTTGGGATTGATTAGGGTTATGATGGGAGATATTGGGAACCCCTAGGACATGGGGTGGTTTACCGACTCGCTTTTTTAGGAGTCTTCTAATGACGTACTAATTTTTAGCAAGAGTGATAAACTCCTCCTTGTTTTGAGTATTATTCCTACTTGTCACACAGAGACAGAAAGAGAGAAGTAGGGTGCTCATACTTCTATAGGATTCGCTAGTTTTTATGTTGGTTTTAGTTAAGAAGGACAAGAAATTCAATCAACATACGTTAGAGCTTTAACGGTCCGTTTGGATGGATGAGTTGTTTTGGATGGATATAGAATGAGGGTGGATATATAATAAGGGGAGACATGTTAAGAATTGTGGCCCCATCTCTTAAGAATGGTGGATTTGTAATGAGGTGTTTGGATAGTTTTTTAAGAAGAGAGATTTTGAGGGTGGATACGATAGGATAAGATAGAAATGACTTAATTGCCCTTAGTTTATTAATTTTATGGACAATAAATATTAATTTCATTATTATTAGAATATACACATATTTATCATTAATTTGGGTAAAATAAATTCATTTTATCTTTAAATGTTGAAATCTTAGAAATATTTATTACGATTTTTATAAAATAAATAAATTAAAACCAAAATTTATAATATAAAAAATTATTTAGGGTGGTTGGAAAAAACATGTGGGTGGTAATTTAAAAAAAAATTCATATATACATACACACATACATATATAGGTACATATACCTTCTTCACCACCTGCAACCAAATCTCCAAATTCATCCCCAACTATATACACCCAAATTCACTAACCTTCACCACTAAAAAACTCAAATTCCGAACCCTCATCTCTTCCTCTCTCAAAAATCTCTTGCATCCAAGCCCTCGAATCTCAAATATCCCTCAAATCTCTTACGATTACTAGGGCAAGAGAAGGCCCTGGCGAAGGAGCAGAGCAACAGAGAGGGCAAGAGGAAAGAGAGAAAGCAAGGGCAACTTTGTCATTCTTCCACGCTGCTTCACCAATGACAGGGTACCCCCTGTCGTTCACAAATCCACCAGAAGGTGGATTACAAATCCGGCTTGAGCTAAATTCGGGTGCGTTTTTTCTCATCCAAACACCGGAGATGAGGAGGCAGGGGAGATGAAATTAGGGCGCTTGAATATCCGGCTGCAAATCCGGCCTTCAAACAGGCTGTAAGAGTGTAGTGTCAGCTAAAAGAACTCTTGACTGAGATGAACTTGACCAAAACACCCGATCAAATAAGCCAAGTTACAAATTCTAGGACCCGCTAGTTATTTAAAGTATGAACTAGACTACATTTGCTCCATGACTCAAGTGCTAACATATACTACGTACAAAGATATCGTTACAATCCGTAATTTGCTTTACTGTCATATGCTCTATTGCCATCCCTTATCATATGTCACCGCATCGATCATTCTTCAGTGGCGGAGACACATGGTGTCCAATGGGGGCAGGCGCCCCCGCAGCAATTTTCAAAAAATTTACTTTTACCCCAAATTATAAATGCCATCACAATTTGTATTCATAAATTATTCACATTTTCTCTTATAACACTCACATCCTTAGTATATTTGTCAAGTTTTCAAAAAAAAATACTCTTTTGCGTCCTTCTTTTCCATAAAGACTTGTTGTGTGTGTGTGTGTATTGTAGCAAATTTTATGTCTTAAGTTCATTTCTTTCATGTTATGGTTGTTTCAGAGCGTTTCGCGAATCTGAACCATTCAAAACATGATCCAACGGCCAAGTCCAGGTGGTCCATAGGAGAAACAGACTAATGGTTGTTTACTACAAGTAAAAGATAGAAAATTTTAAAACCAAGCTCAATGGTGCTCCCACCAACCTAAATTTTTGGCTACGCCACTGTCATTCTTTCACTTCTTATGCATCCACTCATGTGATGTTTGATCGGCCTCGTTATTACTTTTTTAAGATGGTAAATGCTAAAAACATGCAATGCTCTTCATGCAGCATGTAAAAAAATTGAGATATTACCATGAAAAAAATAAAACGAAAATTGAGATAGCCCGGTTCTCAAATATCGGATTCCTTCGTTTCAATCTAGTTTTTCACCAATTCATCGGCCTAGATCCTCACTTTTTTTTAATTGGGCTGGCAGATTTACAAAGTGGGGCTTCTTTGTATTTAACAATGGGCTCCTGTGTCCTTATCGGGCCCAAGCCCTAACAACACTAAGCTGAACCCAAACCAGACCAGTTAAGCCTGGCTTATGGGCCCGTTTTGTATTTAACAATGAGCTGGCTTCTTTGTATTTAACAATGGGCTCATGTGATGGTTGTAGTGTCATTTGGCTTTTATTAATATATTTTTACTTCATAATATAAAAATAAATCGATAAAAACATACTCCAATTCAGGGATGGCAATGGATAGAATATGGGTCGGGGGACCCTATTCCAACTCCTATCCCCAATTGGGGAATTTTCCCCATCCCCACCTCCATACAAGGAATGAATAGTAGACAATATTCTACCACACCCGTATCCAAACTATACTTCAACAAGAAAGAACGATAGGACTTCGACAAAAATAATTCATGAGTGCTACAACAACCAAAATAAAACTATTTAAATGCAACATAGAACAGAAGGTCCCAAAAAAATACCATTCCCAAACAAAATACTATATAAAATTTTAACAAATACCATACATGAATATTTGTTTACCTCTTAAGTATACACACACACACACAACATATATGTCTATATGCACATGTATATTATTGCATACAGGCTGGGTGCGAGTACTCGGGGTGGCTATCACAACATTATACCTGCCCCATCTTCAAGTGGAGATTTTTAAGTTCCACCATATCCGCTCCTATTGGATAACAATTCGGAAAATATCTGCCTCTGAATTAAAGGGGCAAGGCAGCGGGTACCCATTGAATTTAGGAAGAATCTTATGAGATCTCCATCTCGCTATCAACTCGGTTCCTCCCAGATGGAAATCTTGGGTGTGATACGGCCAACCTCGGACTTTCGACCAAACAAACGTAAAGCACATAAACAACTTTGCTCAAACTCAAAGATGGAAAAAGAAAGCAAACAGAGAGATTTGGTGGAGATAAAGACTAAAGCCCTAACTGAAGTAAAGACTAAAGCCCTAACTGAAGTAAAATATATTCTATCCTCGACAGTTAATTTTCAACTTCTCTTCCCTCATCAAACTAATAACCGTCATTTTCTTATGTTGCTTTCGGTGTTAATTAACAATGGTTGATTGATTAGTGCTTTCATCTACACTGGCCGACAAGGACTTAATAAGGAGTAATTATACCGCGATCTAGAGAATGCCCGACTCGATCCATAGAACTACATATTTGTGTGATTCCGTGCTTATACATGGTAGTAGATCTTGAGGACAGTATCGGGTCAAACTTCATACATCGAAAAACTTATTCGTCTCGACAAGAAGAGAATTACTATCTTTCTAAGTTTTTTTGTCTTTAAAAGTATATTTTCAGCTTCTTTTGAATTAGAAGTAAATAAAATTGGCATATCTCTGACTCCAACTCCACGGCCAATTATTAGTAACGCAAAGTTTATTGCTACGTAAATAGTTGCTACTCTACTACTACATAGAGGATGCTGCCGAGCAATTTTCCTGTAAAGCGGTCCCAAACTGCTAGACGGATGGTTCGGATTGAATCTGAACGTATACAAATCTGATCAGCCATCGATTACCGAGATGAAAGGCCGAATTAGCCGCTCTGCATTCACTTTGAGAAGGTGCTTGACAGCATCCTCATTCCTCCGTTTGTAAAAAAATTACTCCAACTCCACATTATCCTAGCTGTCGTGGCCCGTGGGACAAAAAAGCCTGGCCGAATTTCTTACTTTCTCTCACGAGTGTCTATGCAACGGGCCATTAAACCAAGAGCCTTCTATATGTATATGTCGTCTTCCTGGTTAGCCGTTTTGGTTGCAGACATTATGTAAAAGCTGTTGGCCTTTGTCCACACTCCAAAGAGAAAAACTTTCTTACGTAGGGCTCCGTAAACTTAGTTTAACGGAGTTCAATCTTGCGCGTTCAAAAGTGTTTTGGATAATTTGAATTGAAAACCAATTTT
>CM033795.1:34217692-34335144 GCA_019656835.1 Rhododendron ovatum | reverse complement strand
TATCTGTCAAAATTTGAAAATATATTTCAATCATTGATTGTCGAAAATGACAGGTGAAATTGTACACAACCGCAAATTTATTTACGGCTTGTGAATAAGTTTCTCTCCCAACCAAAACGTGGTCTTTCGCGGATAAGCTCCTTTTCAGTACCCAAAAAAAAAAAAGTGACTTAAATCATGAATTTATCATGACAAAATGTGACTCTCTTTTTTCACTTATCGATATCAAATCAAATGGGCTTTTCACTTAGAGATGAATGATTTGGATTGTGGTTTCAAACGGCAGGTTGAGGGAATGGGTATTGATGAAGAGTTGGCCCTGGTCTTTCGCAACTACAAATGCGATCAGAGAGTTTGGACGGTTCGAATTTGTTTGATGGTTAGCTGATTTATTTTCTTGGTTAATATTTTTTTGACGTCAAAGAAGAACTTCATATAGAGAATAAAAGAGTCAATAAATGAAATAGCTTAGTACAACCCCAACCGAATACAAAGCAAACAATAACTTAAAAAACAAGCTAAATTAGGGAATACAAGAAGTAGAACTAAGATAGGCAACTCTTGGTTAATATTAGAATTTAGGAATTTGTCTCCTCATGCAAGACAAAACATGAAAATATAAACAAAATATGTATGTATGTGTATAGCCTTATTTTTGTCTTTACTATTTTCGCAATATTTTTGTACTTTATCAATCCTCCACGTCCAGATGAATAAATGAGTTTGAAAATTTAATTCCAAA
The DNA here is from genome assembly GCA_019656835.1 of Rhododendron ovatum. NCBI lineage: Eukaryota > Viridiplantae > Streptophyta > Magnoliopsida > Ericales > Ericaceae > Rhododendron > Rhododendron ovatum. The sequence continues at coordinate 34,334,402 of CM033795.1, read as the reverse complement.
ATAAAAAAAGATTAAAGAAACCAATAATTTACACTAAGTAGGTCCATTCTTCCTGATTTTTTTGTCTATAGCTTTTTTCAATATTTTTTTTACTTTTCGTAACTTTTTGTTGAGTTTTCGTCATAATTTTTTGGGTTAACCATTCTTCTCAAACTGTTTGGTGTGTGTGTGTGTGTGTGTCTATATATATATAGTGAACTTTTTTTTTTGTTTTTGGTTATAATTGTTTACTTTTTAAACTCCACTTATCAAGAAAGATGATTAATCCAAAAATATGACACGAATTTAACAAAAGTTCAAGAACAAAACACTGAACTAAGAAGGAAAAAAAAAGTCATGGAAAATGGAGATTTTTTTTATCCGAAAGATGGAGGTTGAGTCTACCCTCACTCAGTTATGAGAAATTTTGGGTACGGCCAAATCCTTCTGAAGTCCCTGCTGCCATATCTATCTGACCTTATGTCAATGTGATACGCTGTCAGTGTATGTAACAAGTGTTTTTCTGGTAAATAATAAGTGTCGAACAGTTTGGTAACATACCTTGGGGATGGTGCCAAGCACCCCTTACAAAACGGGTGTGTTGAGTGATCGATCCTACCGTTAATCTCGACAATCGACGGCTAGGATCTTTGTCGAAATCTCGACGGCTCACATTTGAGTGTGCTCAAATTTAATCCGAATTGTTTGTGCCAAGACAAACTACAGAAATACCACTCGGCAGCATGCCAGCATCCCCTGCTGGTGTTTGCATATTTTGTGTAATCTCGAGATGTTCCAACGTTTTTTTTTTTTTGGCATTTCATGTACATGTGACCTGATTCCTCTGAGGGAGGTTTGGGGAAATCCAAAGAGCCTTTTTTTGACCAGGACTTTTTGGTCAGACCAATCTTATTACCCTGTTTGGTTGTTTCCTATGCATGGGTCCTTTCCTCCGGGACAAATTCAAGAATATAGCTTAGTAAAGACACATTGTTAATTATAATAACAAAAATTTATTTTTTAAGTCAACCAAAATAAAATCGTACAAAATTAAGGCATGCATTCTAACTACAAAGGTTTATAACACGTATTTTAAGTTAAATTAGGTAAAAATGAGCACAAAATTTTTAAAGTATGTTTTAAATGAAAATCGACAAATTTTAGAATGATCAAACTAGTTTTATTAATGACTTTATTGTAAAATATTTCTCCCAGACAATTAAAAATAAAGAGAATCAACAAAGAATAGATCGAAATAGAAAAATAGCTCATAAAGCAACAAGTATAAATGCACCATACGATAGAATTTAAGCATTAAACTAGTTCTATTCGTATATTTTTGAGATATATGCAAGTGTGTATATTTATATAGTAGCACACTTTAATAATTATGTTAATTTATATAAAAATATTTTAAAAATATTTTAATTTCAAATGAGATGTGCGTTTGAATGGGGGCTGGTGGCCCCGTGTGCCCCCGCCTAGCACCGTCCCTGCTTCCCTCCCTTCTGGTACCGCCAATTGCTCCTGGTCCCTAGACGAGAGGTGATTAACATTACACCATTTTTTAGTGGTACTATTTCTTTGCAGTAACTGTTATGCTAAAATTAGGTGACAGAATATTGGTTGAGGGAAATGATTTTTCTAATTCCTATCCTAGTACTCTACCCACATATGCTTTTCTTTTTTTTTTCCCCCTCCCTTCAATTAAATATTACTATAAAAAAAAGTCCCCTCTTTATTTTGAATATTTCAAAAAATCTTTGGGTAAAAGACAAAATTTTATATTTTTACAATTCGTCTTGATGAGACAAATCAAAAATTCACAAAAATTAGGCGTAAAACTAACAGACTCATTTTTTTTTTTTTTGAATAAAAGCAAAACAAGAAAAAGCCCAAATTCTTAGCAGAACCTAATTATAAATTCTGTTTGCGTTTCCTCTTGCTAAATTTAACATATGAAAAGATAATATGTCAAATCTTCTATTATTTGGTTACTTTATTCTTGAAAAAAAAACAGGCCTTTAAAGTGAAAAGATGTCAAATCTTCATTTGTTATGCTGTATGGATGCATGAGTGTGTATTACTAGTTTGAATAATGCTAAGTACCACGAAAAATATATTCCGAAATCAACTCAAACAGTTTATTTCTTACCGCTAATAAGAATTTACTAAGGATTATAAAACCTCTAAAAACCTATTCGGGATATATTTTTTGGATACCTAGCCACTTTTGTGCTGGTTTTTCCGCTACCCGCATGATGCCTTTTTTCTTTTTTTCCTGTGAATCCTTAAGCCATTCGGGATAATTCTTAAGCTACGCAATGATTAAACACTCCAAGTCTCCAAGCATGCTGAGTCAATGATGAGCAGTCTCGTGCAGGATTGAGATCATTAAGGAGCAACATCAATTTCAGCTAATGTCATGCATTTTAATCAGCTTCTTTTAAACAATCATTATGTCTTGTTTAGTCAACTATAAGCTACCAGTTTAGTGTAATAAGGTCAATAGAGTTTACACAGTGGTACTCTCTTCAGAAGAGAGAGAGAGAGAGAGTAGTACTAGTAATTTGTTTGGTCAGTGGCCTAACATGAAAGGGATAGCAAACCGTATAAATTGCCGCCGTGATATGCGCAAATCTGCCTAGCTAGTTTAACTTTAATACTGCATACATCATGCTAACAAATGCTTAATTAATTAATAGGGTTAATAGGATAGTGGTTACGGTCGAATTAATGTAAAAAAAAGAAAGTTCTAAAATCTATTGGAGCACATTTTACATGTTTTCATATATTTTCACAAAATTTTATGCACAACAGAAGGGGTCTCCGTAGTGTGGTATGCGTCAATGAACTCTATTGAGTTCCCATCGATCACTGCGAATTCGAACCATTCAGTATGTAATGTAATGTTTACTGAATAAATCATCGAGAGAGAAAAAAACTCGTTGGGTACTGTTAGTCCTTGGTCAGGCAACAGTTATTATTGAAAATTGGGTGATTAGTATAATCTAAAAAGAAACCATGTGGCCCGATTAACTTGAATTTTAGTATAAATATAGGGTTCGATGAACTCTACGATTCTATGAACGAAATAGTCCAAGGCATGATTCTGAAGGTGCCAACCGAAACGCACTAGACATCCTAATGCAATCGGGCCAATACATGAATTCGTTGTCTTCTACTATATCTTTTAATACTGTTTACCATTCCTCGACAGGTTATTCGGCTTCGTTCGACGCCTCCACATCAATTGTCACCGGACATTTTAAATACTCCTGAACCCTAACAATTACAACTTCACAATATAACGAGACTATTCACTCTCCATTAGGGCGGTTAACAAATCAAGCAACTCGCAAGTTGGGGTTGGCTCGTTAATGCTCAGCTCGGCTCGTTCGACAAAAGCTCGGCTCGTTAGAGAAGGCTGGACTCGATTAAAGAGACTCATGACTAAGGGCTCGGCTCGTTAAGGGTTGAGCTGAGCTCGAGCTCAAACTTTTGACTCGTTTAGTAAACAAGCTAAGGTCGATACAAAAGTCGAGCTCGGGTTATTTACAGTCCTACTCTCCATTAAGCTAGCTGTAATCAACATTTTAAGATGCATTATGCAGGTTGTCATTTCCAGACAAATGCCCTGCCCAAATAATTGCCGAAAGAAAGATAAAGTAAACAACTTCAAAAGTTAGATTATGAGCTTGGAATGTATTGATTTGTTCATTCGGTTGAGCAAATAAAATACTACTATATTTCCGGAATGCTTGAGTTTAAGTCAAAGAGACCCGTTCGTTTTGGGTTTTGAATTTTAAATTCTAATAATTACTGTATCATACTTCTCTTCAATTATTATTCGCATTTTTCTCTCTATTTCTCTCAAATCATTATCCATATTTTCAATCATTACTTATATTTCTTTCTACACTCATTATTACCTATAAATCCAAAATCTCAAAACGAATGGGGTCAGAAATTTTATTTGATTTCTTAAGGAAACGAAACATATTGAGTCAAAAAAAAAAAATGATATTGCGAATCTTAGTGATAGATACTTTTTGTCTGTAATAACAATAAATCTAGCAATCTCCTAATAAATAGAAGCATTAATGGTCAACTAGTTTATTTCATTTATTGCATTAATAATGGTTGTGTGTTGCATAAGCTTAAACTTCCTCGTAACTTATTGCACATACATACCACATTAATGTAACCGAGAAAATGAATGCACGAAATTAGTACCTTCGTACACCACAATATAAAAAAAGAAAAATTCTAAAATCAGCCTAATTGACTGACAATAATGAGTGTGTGAATGTGTATTAAAGGGTATAAAAAGTGAACAGAAATACATGTTTTTCTTGTCTTCTAGTGTGCTTATCGTCAGCCCAGTGGGCTGACAGCAAGACCGAAAAAAAAATATCAAATGATGAAAACAACAAAAACCTATTCCATATGTCTGATACATTACTCTTTTTTCCTTGAAAGGGAATTCAGATCAATTTAAGTACAACTCAATTAATCTTTGGAAGACATAAAATGGGGACATTTTTTGATACTCTTATTTATTGATCTTTCCTCTCCCCGTTTTTGGTATTTGTGGTACGCAGGGACCCGGGGAGGCTGTCAAGTGGGGTGCGGCAGTTCATTTTGACTCGGACGGTTCGGATTGAAATTTGAGCACATACAAATCTGAATTATCCATTATTCGGTCAAGAACCAAGTCATCGATTTTCGAGATGAATGGCCGAATTGACCGTTCGGCACCGAAAATCCTACAGTCAAGTGTACGTAAGATTCATCCATTCTAGTTACCAAAAAAAAAAAAGATTCATCCATTCTTATAAAATTTCAGTGGGACCGATCAGCCGTTTCATCAGCCCAGCTATTGCAAGCATTGCCATCCCTCTATCATATGGCTCTTGCGAGAAATTTTCAGGTAGCTCGTCTTTACCGTTACGAGCCCGGTACACCATTTGGTGTGCACAGAGTGTATACCAACTTGTGCGAGACTTATTCCAGGATTCCATGCTAATAATTGATTTTGTTTAATTTGGTTAATATACTATTTTTAGACTTAATTCCTAGTTTGATCAATCATCCATTCGATTTTTTGATCTCGAGAATTCGAGAGAAATTATTGAATGAATTGCTTAAGCTCTTACCTACGTATTCTGAATAAACTGAATTTACAAAAGGACCCTTAAAAACAATTTCCAACAAACTAAGCGACTTCGGGTTTTTTTTTTTTTATTTATGAAATCCCGATAATCCGATATCGGGTATATGGATTCCACACAAGCGGATAGGGGTGTGCATGGGTCGGGTGGGTTGATTTTGGCCCAAAACATGAACCCGACCTGACTATGTCGGGTAGAATATTTTAGGACCCGCAAACTGACCGCACATGTGGTAAGAACCATTTGCTAGCCCGATTCTTTACTTCGGGTTGGTAGGGTCGGATCCAACCCCAGGAACGCACCAACCCGATCTCCAAACCGAAATCTAATTTTTAACAGAAATAAACTCTTACTTGTCCGAACCACATGTTCAACTCTACCTGAGACCCTTCGGATCAGGTTGGGTCCGAAGATTTTTTGCACACCCTTAAAATTTAAAGCGGGTGTACAGGCGTGGGCCCAAATGTTGAGCCATAGTTTTCTTGTATTGGTACAGGCGTAGAACCCACACACCCTCAGCCTACCAATCCATCCCCATCTCAATTTTTTTATAAAAAAAGAAAAAGAAAAAAAAAAGAAAAGAAATGAAGTGAAGGAGGGGTAATTATTCAATAGTCTAGGAGTATCGCCACGTGATGCGATACTCCGGACTATTTTATAACCACACCTCCCTTTGGGGTTCATATATTTAATGGTAGATTCATAAAAATATGTGATTGTAGAATGATCCGGAATATCATATTGCGGTATTCTCGGACTATTATATAATTTAGCAAGAAAAAGAAAACGACAAAAGAACGAAACCCCAGAATGTTAGACCCCACCATCTACCCCACACATCCCCCCAGTAGGCAGTAGAGTAGAGTAATCGCTTCCCTCGTGCCCTCCTCCCCCTACTAAACGGGCACAAGATCACCTCTACCCCAGTACTGCAAACTTTATTACCTTTAGACCCCCTCATACATGGGTATTATTCATCACTTGACTTTCGTTATCTTTTGATGCCGATAAAAAATGGTCCCCTTCCTTGTCTTTGGTACCACTTACAAGCGGTTAGATAGTATAAGCTTTTGCTATTCAAAACTTTTTTTGGCATGACGGGCTTGTCCTTTCGGATTAAACGATTTGTCAATTGCAAAATTGAGTCGAAACTCACAGAGAGATGCAACAAAACCTAGACTTTAAGAGAGAATAGTACAAAGAAGAGAGTGATGTCAATAAACCTAGGACACACTAGCAGATGAGTGGTCGTATGATTCGTCGATTGCAAAGCTGAGTCAAACTCACAGGAGATGCAACAAATCCTAAACTTTAAGAGAGAAATAGTACAAAGCAGAGAGATGTGTCAAAAAACCTACGGCACACTAGCATATGTGTGTAAGGGCCGAGGGTTCTGGCACCCGTCACTTTGTTTTTAGAAAAAAATAATTTTGTTTTTATCATACGAATCAGTGGAGTTAGTAGTTAGTAATAATTAACATTAGGGGTGACCTCCTCTCCATAATAATCAAACCCACAATCTCTCACTTTCAAAAAGGACCCAAGAGTCATAGAAAAAATTAATTGTGAGAGGAATTAATGTAAAAATTAGTTGAAAAATTTTAGCAGATTGTTAAATTACTTGTGTTCAACTTTATATAAGTATGATCAAAATTGCGCACGCTTTCTCGAACAAATGAGTATAAAAGATAAAAGTGATTTTTTGTTTCTACTTTTTACATAAGGATTGAAAAAAATTGATTGTTGAGATATTTTTCCTCCTAATAGTCTAACATCAGCCCCTGTTGAATATAGCTCTGTCACCGACTCACTACTACGAGATACTTCCTCCATCCCGATTTGTTTCTCCATTTTCACTATCTGGGACCTCCTGCAAGATTGTCTATATCTTTTATTTTTTACTATTTTTTATATGCAATATGGATCTTATTTGATAGATCTCAATTTATTCTATAATAAGATGTTTTCAAAATCATATTATAAATTGTGAGGTATAAACAATTCTTTAGAAGACATGCACATCAAAATTGAACAAATAAATTGGAACGGAAGAAATAGTTTTTTGTTTGGATTTTTATGAAATTATAATGGGAGACAAAGAGGACTAGGTGACATTAAATGTTACTACTGGTACTACGAAATAGACGAAGGGGTTTTCCCGTAATTAAACATATAATACTCCGCACCACGGGTAGGTATACACCGACGGATATGTACGTCTAAACAACCAATTGTGTCTTGCTTCTCCAAAACGGCATACTACGGAGTACTACTACTACTTTATAGTACGCTTTTCTCAGCACTGAGTAGTAGCTGCACCCAGTGCCCGCCTCCTCTCTCTCTCTCTCTCTCCTCTCGCTCACTCTCTCTCTCTTTTCTAGTTCAACCGTAGCTGGTCGTTGTTTCAAGGGGTGAATACCGAAGAAGGGGTAGGTAGCATCGTAAAAAATGGAGAAAAAGCAGGGGTTCTTCTCGGAGATGGTGAGGGGCCTCTCCCCGGCGAGGTCGAGGGGCCGGAGCAAGTCGAGGAGCGTTTCGCCCGGGTCGGGCCTCCTGCGACGGCGCAGGGGCGCCGCGCACCACGCGGCGCCTCCGGAGCCGTCGGTTTCGAGATCGGGGAGCATGAGGCCGCCGCCGGAGGCTCTGTCGCCGTTGATGGAGGGCCCGGATCCGGAGGGAACGGACGGCGGAGACTCGAGGATGGAGAGGTGGGGCCACTGGATGAAGGGACAGTTGTGTAGGGCCCCCTCCCACGTCTCCTCCTCGTCCTCCGCCGCCGCCGCGTCAGCCCAACGGTCGGATCTGAGGTTGCTGCTTGGTGTCTTGGGTGCGCCGCTGGCTCCGGTGCACGTTAGCAACAGTGACCCTTTGCCTCACCTGAGCATTAAGGACATCCCCATTGTTAGTATTCTGTTTTGTTATTTGATTAATTTTGTCTATTTGTTGTTTTCCCTCCCTTTTTGTCGGCAAAGAAAACTTCATTGCAATGGGAAAAAAATTGCTCAGAGAGATCTTCGAAGTGACCAAAATTCTCCTAGCGCTGCTACTCGCAAAAAATTGACCTACCCTCATCCTCTCTCGGTTTCTTTGCCCTAGTGTTAAGGGTACAATCTTGTTTGCTCAATGTTGAGATGCCTAAACAATACTATGTATTAAGAACCTTAGCCGAGCGGGGCCTTAGCAGTAATTTTTAACGGCCCTTTTGGGTTGAGGGGTTTGGTGAGAAGAGAAAATAAAGGAAAGGAGAAGAATCTCACCACTTTGTTTGAATAAATAGGTGAGAAATGATGAGGAAAGTATGTAAATACGAGGTCTATTTTGTTTCTCACCATTTCTCGCAGAAACTGTGAAATTTGGTGAGAAATTATAACCCTTTACTTTACCATGACATCACTCAATCCAAAGGGGCTGTTATCCCTTCCCGCAAGTTTTTAGTAAATTTTTAGAATGTCATGAAGTAGCAAGTTTTCTTCCCTGCCTTTTTTTTTTTCCATATCTTTTTTCTTCCCTGCCTGATACTTGTGTTTTGGTTAATTGGAGTTTTTTTTGGCTAATCTTATTATAATTTTTACATTTAATAGTTGTATGAATAGTACGCAAGGGAGGTATATATGATAACACGCATATCCTTTGCCTCTCAAATCCTCATTATCCGAATTTATCTGTACTGGTGCTTTGCTGTATTTTGGCCATTGGGAATCCACCGACACGATCCAATTGTTGAAAATGCAAACAGATAAATTTGGGAATGAAGGGTTTGAGCTCTCTCCTTTGATTTCTTGTTTGTCCACAAAATATTGATGGAAAACATCTGCTATCACTCACATATGCACCACTTGCTCCCTGCTTTATTGAAATGAAGGGATTGGGGGGACTATCAAGATCAGATTAATGGAATGCATTTAGCTGTGTACTTTGGAAGCTTTCTTCCATTATATAGATCAAAGAGCAGAATGGTCCCTTATATTTGGGCAGGTTGTCTCAATGCACTCTCAACCAAACAATCGGGCCTTGATATCCGTTTATACCAACATATTCGTTGCATTATTCAACTACGACTGCATTTAGCGACTGGAGGATTAGCATATTTGAGACCCCTACCAAGATGATACTTTTTTTGAAGATAAATTTATAAACAAAATGAAGAAAGAGTCAAAGTGCACTTGCATGTTCACATGAGTAGTTTGTCATTATTATTTACTGAAGTTTCTCTTGTACTAAGACCGTGTTGCTTGATATGGTGATCATAGGAAACTTCATCTGCTCAGTACATACTGCAGCAGTACACAGCAGCTTGCGGAGGACAAAAGGTCCAAAACTCTGTTCAAAACGCTTATGCTATGGGTAAGGTGAAGATGATAGCTTACGATATCGAGACAGCCACGAAGGTCATAAAGAACCGGAATTCCTCCAAACCCGCTGAGTCTGGCGGGTTTGTGCTTTGGCAAATGAATCCAGATATGTGGTATGTCGAGCTAGCTCTTGGCGGCAGCAAGATTCACGCAGGATGTAACGGGAAGCTCGTGTGGAGGCACACACCGTGGTTGGGTCCTCATGCTGCAAAAGGGCCTGTTAGACCCTTGCGCCGTGCACTGCAGGTGAATCTTTTGCCAATATCTCAAATTCAAGGGAATCAGGATAGAGAAAAGTTCAGGGGTACAGCCAGATTTTCCCCAAGTGAGGGCAAACTTTATTTAAAAACAGGAAAATATTTTCGATTCATACAATCAAGATAAATGTTATTTGTAACTGGGGTATAAAGTCAAACCGTAGAGGAAAATGGAAGAAAAACAACAAGTATATGTTAGAATTCCATGGATTTAGTGTTGGTGGCAACAAATTTCGAAAATTCTTTGAGAAACTTTAGAACCATGTAAATTAGATTGGGGCAATTCTTTGGAAAAATTGAGATCATTTACGTATGGACAGAAGATGCATCATCGAGTTAACCAAACAATTCAAGAAATTAAAATGGAAGAAAAATCAGATTGGCTAAGTTTGTGATCTGACCAATGATCTTCTTACAGGGTCTTGACCCGAGGACCACAGCGAGCATGTTTACTAATGCAAGATGCATTGGGGAAAAGAAGATCAATGGTGAGGATTGCTTCATCCTCAAGCTTTGTGCTGACCCGCACACATTGAAGGCCAGGAGTGAAGGGCCGGCAGAGATCATTAGGCATGTCTTGTTCGGCTACTTTAGCCAGAAAACCGGTCTCCTTGTACACTTGGAAGACTCCCATTTGACTCGCATCCAAACCAATGGAGGAGATGCTGTATATTGGGAGACCACAATCAATTCTTTCCTTGATGATTACAGATCTGTTGAAGGAATCATGATTGCTCACTCTGGACGATCGGTGGTGACCCTTTTCAGGTTTGGAGAGACAGCGATGAGCCATACTAAAACTAGAATGGAAGAGGCATGGACGATTGAGGAAGTGGCCTTTAATGTTCCTGGATTGTCTTTAGATTGTTTCATTCCTCCTGCTGAACTGAGATTCAGTTCTATTAGTGAAGCATGCGAGTTACCTCAGGGAGAAAGGGTGAGGACTGCTGTGAAAGCTACAGCAGCTTATCGAGCAAAAGTTGTGGCACTGGAGAAAACAAAAGAGAATGTCATTGGCAGTAATGGCAATAATATTGTCTTGAAGATGGATATTTAGGAAAAAGGGTGCTAGCTTCTTGATGTAAAACTACTGACAAGGTGAAGATAAGTTGATAAGTTTAGGAACTCGGATGATTGAGAAATTTTGAAGTTGGACGCAAAGTTTCTTCAAATGTGTATATACAGTGTAATTGCTTACGTTCTCTTATGAACCTGGTTAGATTTTTATACTTCCAATCAAGAGGTTCGTTACGGAGTCACAGCCTGGGTGTTTGTGGGATGTGGAGTCAAAGCCAATGGAGGTTTAAAGCCAATGGAGGTTTGTTTTCTCCAATTTGCTTTCCATCCACAAATGTGGTGTAGACTGTGACATCAAAGTCTCAGACTATGTTTCTAGAATATCGTTCCTGGAGACTAAAATGTAATGCATTCAGAACTATATTGTTTTCCTGTAAAATTCTCATGCAAAGGAATCTTGAGCTGCCTCTGGACACACCCATTGCACTCGCGAGTCTTTCTTATTCTACAGAATCTATATAGAAGTCTACGTGCAGTTTTATTGTTTGGAATGAAGTTTTTTGCGATTTGAAAATGATAAGAATGGAAGTAGAGCTGGATTTTTCGCCTACTAGAAGTTTCGTACTACACGAATGCTTCTTGGTACGAATTATTTGGATTTTAGCTTAATAGTAACATTTGTTTGTGCACGAAAACATGTCAAATGAGAAACAGGAGTTTCTGGTCATGACATGCCCTCGGTGTCTATAAAATTTTCGAAAATCGACCTATAAATTAAATGGAAACGTACTCGACATTCAGTCCCTCAGAAAATAGAGATCATCCCATTTCCTTTTGGAGCAACTTTATCTATTTAAACAGGATGAACTCTTTTGAATTCCGGAGCATGCTATTTTAAGACTGTCAAAACCGAATTACCTTCGAATTTTCGGCAGAAATCCAGAACCTTCACCCAGTCGAGTCTCTCCATTCCTTTTAGGTAAGCAACTGCGTCATTTCCCCTACCAATTTGGACTCTTCTCATTTACTAGTCCCACGACCCAACCGAATCAATGTTCATCACAAATCACAACACTTTCTCTTTCAGCTTCGGCTATACTATATAAGACTCTTCAATTTCACCTTAATCTCCCATCTCTCTCTCTCTCTCTCTCTCTCTCTCTCTCTCTCTCTCTAAAAAATGAGCTGGTGGTGGGCAGGAGCTATCGGCGCTGCACGGGTACGTCTTAATCTTTCTTCGTTTTTTGTGTTTTATTTGTCTTTTCAGAATTTTTGTTAGATTCGTATCATATTTTTTAGATTAATTATTGTTTTGACAAGAAAAGTCTAAAAAATTAAAAAAGTAGAAATTATGACAAAAAACAAAAAAAAAGTTTAATAAAGATGAAAAACGTATCAAACAATTGACTTAACGATTAATCCCAAAAATTACGACAAAAACTAAATAAAAAGATTGTGAAATATAAAAATTATAGAAATAAGTTTCGGTTTTATAAGTTTACAATAACACGGTCTTATTTATCCAAAAACTAACATTGTTTTTCCACCTAAATTTTGCAGAAACAGTACGGAGACGATGAACGCCCCAAAGCATTCCAGAGCGTCGCACTAATCATCGGCGTCACCGGCATCGTCGGAAACAGCCTGGCCGAAATCCTCCCTCTCTCCGACACCCATGGCGGCCCGTGGAAAGTCTACGGCGTCGCCCGCCGGCCCCGCCCTGCCTGGAACGCCGACCACCCCGTCGAGTACATCCAGTGCGACGTCCTCGACGAAAAAGACGTCGTCTCCAAACTCTCCCCCTTGACCGACGTCACCCACATCTTCTACGTGACGTGGGCCGACCGATCCAATGAGATTGAGAACTGCGAGGTCAACGGCGCCATGCTTCGCAACGTCCTCACGGCGGTGATCCCTAACGCCGCCGATCTCCGCCACATCTGTCTCCAAACGGGTCTTAAACACTACGTGGGACCCTTTGAAGCGATTTGGAAGATACAGGCCCATGAACCCCCTTTCGAGGAGGACTTGCCCCGGTTGGACTCCCCGAATTTCTATTACACTCTTGAGGATATCCTTTTTGAAGAGTCCGCCAAGAAAGACGGGTTGACTTGGTCCGTTCACCGACCCGGAACGATATTCGGGTTCTCTCCTTCAAGCAGGATGAACATTGTCGGCACCCTTTGCGTTTACGCCGCGATTTGCAAGTTCGAGAACAAGCCCTTGAAATTCCCCGGGAGTAAGGCGGGTTGGAGCTTGTTAAATGTCGCGTCTGACGCGGACCTGATCGCGGAGCAACAAATTTGGGCCGCGGTGGATCCGTACGGGAAGAACGAAGCATTTAATATAAGTGACGGGGACGTGTTCAAGTGGAAGCACTATTGGAGGATTTTGGCGGAGCAATTTGAGGTGGAGTACGAGGAGTTTGATGAGAGAGAGGAGCAGGTGAGCCTGAGTGAAATGATGAAGGACAAGGGTCCGGTGTGGGATCAAATCGTGAGAGAGAACGGGTTGGAGCCAACCAAGTTGGAGGAGGTTGGTGTGTGGTGGTTTGCCGACTTTACGCTTGGATTCGGGGATGTGGTCGATAGCATGAATAAGAGCAAAGAGCACGGGTTCTTGGGGTTTAGGAACACCAAGAAATCCTTTGTATCTTGGATAGACAAATGGAAGGCTTACAAAATTGTACCCTAATAGCCGGTTCGCATTTGGAAGAAGAAAAAGAAGGTTAATATTTGAAAACGATGCGACTATCGTTTGTTTTTGGTGTATGTATGTATGATTATAAATAAACCAAGGTAGTGTGGCATTTGTAATTCGAAATAAAAAGGCTACACTGCTTCACATCGTTTTGTATGAAACGTTGGTAGTAGAATCCTTTTTGTTTAGTCTTTGCCATATTGTTAGTTGAAAATGTATTTTTATTCAAGTTTTTTTGTATTTGAAGTATTTGCGTACAAGATACGTATGTTTTTTTTTTCCGCTCAGCAAAGGAAATTTTTTTATTAGACTCGAAGATGATACATCGAGTAAAAAAAAAGGAAGGACCAGAAAATTCACCACAACTCCTAGGAAAAGAAAATTAAAAAAAAAAATAAAGTTACACCCAAAAGTACACCTAAATCATGAGCCCAAAGTGTCTTTCAAAATTTTCTACCGTATACACCTTTACATCAAATCTGATTTTGACCCACAGAGCTGCTCTTGGTTTGATTAATTCTATCACTTGGTTGAGATCAGCAACTTTGTTGTTGAAGACAATATTATTCATTGTAATCCAAATAGACCACAACGTTGCAAAAAAAAAAAAACAGCACTCCCCAAAGTATTTTTTCAGATTTTTGAACCAAAAAGAAAACCAGCAAGAAGATAACCCCAACAAATTTGAAGGAATCACCCAATCCATATTTCACCACTGCTATTTCTGACCAAATTTGCCTATAAAACCGGCACGTTAGTAGCACTGCCAGCACATGCTCTGGTGTTTCCACTTCCAGTAGACAAAATGGACACTTCCAGTAGACAAAATGGACATGCCAAAACCCACTCATCTATTCCCAACAAAATGTTTTTGCTATTCAAGAAAGATCTAATCGCAATCCTGTTTTGACATGCCAACCAAACAAAAATCTCTACCTTCGGAGGATTAAGATTTCTCCACAAAGATCCAAGTCTAGTATTGTCACGCCCCGCCCTGCAAACGACACTCAAAGTGGGCCCGAGTAAGCGCGACCACGTGGCATTCCACACAGAAGACAAACCACACCTCACAACCTGTCAGAAATAAACACCCAGCTGAAGACTTAACACGTAAACATAAAATGAATCAACGTATTGACCAATCAACCATGATATCGCACAACCAAGAAATAATATCTGCATTATAGTACTTTAAAAATTCTATACTTCAACACATCCACCGATGACTTACTTACAACTTGAATAAACCAATTTCTTCATCAACTACTTATAACAAACTTGACCATCCACAACGCCAAGGCTAACCTCAAATAGAATATCAGTCATCGACCAAAATTAATTACAACCGATACAATTTAAAATCTTTAACTATCCATAGTTACAACTCCATACAAATTAAGTTCTGCACCAGCTAAGGCACTCCACAACAATGTAACCAAAACCCCACTTGACGCTAGCAAAATGCCTCAACACAACGACCAGTAGTGAACCCACTTTAAGCAACCTACTACGTAGCAAACCAAAAAAGAAAGCCAAAGTGTGTAAGATATAGAAATGCTCAACATAATACTACAATACCCGAAGGAATATCAACCAGAATGTACATCACTAACATAACTGAAATACTTGAATGTATACAACAGTTATAACCAATATATCCACCCAACTGAGCAATAATAATCAATGCACAATAATATGAATGTAATCACATCACATGAAGTGACACGTCTGCCACATCCCATGTACCCAAGGTATTATGTCCCGCACATCATATTTTCATTCACCGTTAATTAGACGGCACAACCCACAACATGGTGTGACTCACTCCACAATCCTTAAGCGGATACAATCAACACACCACAACATGCATATCAATAACTAAATCTCGGTTAACATGATATACAACCTTCAAGCATACATATCATCATGCATTCATATCAACAGCTAAATCATCTGTTAGCATGATATACACCCACCACTATAGTAACATCCTATAAAAATAATCATATCAAAAGTTAACTACGATTAGTAAGATATACACTCACCATCACAATAATATCTCATAAAATATAATCACATCGAAAGCTAACTACGATTAGCAAGATATACGCTCACCACCATAACAATATTTTATAAAAGATAACCATATCAAAAGCTAACTACGATTAGTAAGATATATACTCACCACCACAATAATATTATATTAAGGAGAACCATATCAAACACACTCACCTTTGTATCGATCGAAGTACGCCAAACTTACGGTTTTGGTCCCTCTCAATTAACTGGCTTGATACCTGACTACAAGTTAACCATATCAGTTTATTGAACATTTAAACGTTACAACTAACTCTTAACAATAATCTATAACACCAACAATAGATTACAAATGCTTAACGTATACTAGCATGTCCATCTCAAAGATTTAGAAGTGTCCCTAAACAAGTGTAACAATCAAACACTACATAATCCCTACATTTGGTATGAAATCTACGACCAGCCTATCTTATACTGTCTATAATTTCTTATACGATTAAAACCAGATTATGAAATCAGTACATCTCCGGTACATGAATTTTGATATAAAATTTGTTAAAAAATGGAATTCGGACGATAAAGTTATGCTCGTTCAAAATTACACAAAAATCTGTCCAAAATCACAAATTCTGCACGTCTATCAACTTCAAATTAAAAACTGATTTAACTTGGTACAAACTAAGCTACAACCTTCACATATTCCGAAAGAGATACAAGTCTAGTTTCAGAATTAACAACTCGTGCGCTAACTCGATACCCGAGCTAAAAGATATAACCATTTTTCAAAAATGTGTCAGTGTAGCTAATACAAAACTCAACAGGGACACACCAACTTATAAAATCCACCAAACTTAGAATATGCATCTAATAAATCCCAAATTTGGTACACACCATTATCACTCATCAAAGTTCATCCCTGATTTTTTTCAAATTTTTCACAATAAAGGAACCTTATCAAAATTACCCCCAAACTCAGAAATTCTGTGCAGCGAATCACAATTTTCAACAGAACAGTCTATGTTCGAAAATTCATTAAAAATTGAATACTTAATATTTTTTTAGTAATTCCAACGCTAAAATATCACCAACTCATCAATCTTTAAGACTCATAAGGACCCATAATCAGAAAGATCTCTTAACTATAAAAAAAATTGAAAAAAGACGCAGCTCTGTAAGCTGTCTGCTAAAAAATAGGATTCTGACCACAGTTAGGTTTATAATTTTATCTTTTTCTACACTTCTCAGGAAATTCTGAAAATTTAACATGATATAATAGACACATTAATGAACCTTCAGTAAAAATATCAAAAATTAATAAGCTTTTTAGGTATCTTGAATAATTTCATGAAGAACAGCCATGCACCTTAGTTTTTTCCTTCTTCTCCTTCCCTCTGTCGCCTCTCTCTCTCTCTCTCTCTCTCTCTCTCTCTCTCTCTACGTAGAAACAAGATATGTATGGAGAAAGATAAATATTCCAAGGATATTTTGTTATATAAGGGTACAAGAGAATTTATCACATGCAAGTTGAACGATGTTCTAACTTATGCTCCAATCACAAATCACACACAAGACCCTCGCAAGTTCTATTATTTACGATTTAAACCCTCAAAACATATAGTTCAATTAAAAGTAATTAAAATACCGAAATATTCGGGGCGGGTATTACAAGTATTGGGGTTAAAAGCATATGCTTCCCATAGACCATACACTGACTTCACGGAAAACATATTATTAGAATTACCAATCCAAAGCATTGCATCCATTCTTGTCGGCTCCAGAACTACATTCTGTAATCTCACTACTAACTCATCGTACTGTGCTCTTTCCCTTTGAAATATTCTCCTCCAAAATAACAAAGTTCTATCCCCACTGCCCTCTGTATTGATCATATCACAAACCAACTCCTCTTTTTGCGTTGATGCCAGATAAAGTCTAGGGTATTCCTCTTGCAATGTTTGATCCCCTAGCCATTTGTGCTTACAGAACAATGTATTAGAGGATCCGCAATGGTAATAATCAAAATCAATAATTAAAATGTGCCACGTCAATATTTGATTATCCATTTTGTTTATAATAAAACTTAACAATTTCTACCTCCACATTGGTTATTTTTGTATCTCTAACCAAAAAAATCCACACAATACACAATGCATATTTGTTCAATTGCAAACGAATTTCAATCATGCACCTGACCACACCAAATTATTCATCTCGATGAGACAGTTTCAATATGGGGTGTTTTTGAGTTATTGAGTTTTTAGTTTGGTTATTGAGTTTTGATTATTGGTGTAAAAGTTGTTAAATTTGGTTATGGAATGGGTGAAATTTGGTTATTTGCTAAAAGACTTGTAACTTTGCTTATTACAATATGGGGTGTTTTTTGAACATTATTGTTGAATTTGATTATCTAAACTCATTTGCTTATCATAATGTGGGTGCTCTTACTACCTAAGTTAACTGAATTCTGAAATTTACTTGGATTATGTTTCCCACCTCATTAGCCGAATTTCCAATTTCACAGATCTCTTTCCAGATTGTAGATGTCGGCCTGAAGATGGTAATTTGGGGTGCCAATCTTGATGTCATAACCCATACTTCCTGCACACCACTTTAGCCCACAAGGAATCATTTTCTCTATTAAATCTCCACCACCAATTAGCTAAGAGAGCATGTTTTTGTTCAATCAATCTTTTCACCCCCAGTCCTCCATATTCTTTACTTTTTGTTATCGTATCCTATTTAACCAAGTGGATCTTTTTCTTATCAATGGAATCCCCCCAAAAAACTGCATTTGCAATTTTTCAAGTGTCTTGCAACAGAAATTGGCATCTTAAAAATATACATGAAATGGATAGGCAGATTATTAGTATTTTTGAATTGATAAGTGTCAACTTACCACCTGAGGTGATAAATCTCTTCTTTCATACTGCCAATCTTTTCTCCACCCTATCTACCACATGTTGCCAGTTTGAATTGTCCTACGATTAGCACCAAGTGGGAGCCCAAGGTAATTTAATGGGAGAGATCCCACACGACACCCAATCTCCTGAGCTAATATTTCCACATTCTGATCTAGACATTTAACGCCACACAACACACTCTTTGAGAAAATTGATTTTCAGACCAGATATGAAATGAAAAATCCTGAGAATCCTTTTCAAAACTACCATTTCCTCCAACTTGCTTTGGCAAAAAATCAGTGTATCATCCGTAAATTGTAAATGAGAAACAACCTCCCCATTCGTTCCCATCTGAACTCCATTAATTAACCCAATTGTTCGAGATGTAACATACAAGATAAGTATGTTAACACTGCTGCTTCCTTGACATATCTCCAAATTTAACCAATACTTACTTATTTCACCTGTTTTCGTCTTAGACCCACAAAATCAGACCAAGATAAAAACAATTGAGCTGAAACTAGAGACCAAAACATATGTTCCTTCTCCTGTCTCTCTTCTCACTCCCCGTTATACTACCACAGATCCAAACAAAAGCAAATTACCCAAAACCCAAGACCCACATCATTACTACAATTGCCTGCTAACTCGTCGCTCCGAGTAGATTTTGTTCGAGATGTTTAATTCTATTGGTCTAAGAAACTATAAAATCTGGAGTACGTCTATAATCAGAGCCGGTCCTAAGGTAGTATTTAGTAGCTCTAGACAAAATTGTGGAGTGGGGCCTCACATATTTGTACAATTAAACAACAGAAACAAAAATGTTTAATTATATTACTATATATTTTGGTCTGTATTGAGCACATTCAATGCTTTGGTTCCACTTCCAGTCGCCTTTAGAGCATCTCCAAAACTCCAAAATAGATAATAGATGTGACATATTAAGAGGCGATTTTATAATTTATCTTATATTTTCTTTATTTATTTTTTACTTTTTAAAAGAATCTTAGAGGGACTCATTGTCCTTTGGGTCTCCAAATATAGAGGAATCCTCCAAATATGAAAATCTCTAAAAAAGACGATAGATCCCTCCAAAATTCTCCTAAAAAATACAAAAAGTGAAAAAAATATGAAATAAATTATAAAATTTCCTCTTAATGTGTCACATATATTCTCCATTTTAAAGTTTCAGAGATGCTCTAAAAGTGGTTGCTTTGTATCCTACTTGGACCTTGGCCTGGGTTCAAAACTTCAAATCAGAGCAGCTACATTTGCGTATATTGGTTCGTTTTTGGCGAAGAAAGAAAACACCGGATTTTGCCCTACCTTTTCTTTCACTACTCCCGCAAAGTCGATAACGTCAGCCTTCGGCATGCTAAGAGCGAGTGCGTAGCTCCCAATAAGCACAAAACGACGCTGAATAAACTAAATTTTCTCACGAAAAGTCAAACAACCATTTGATTTGATAAATATCCTATAACATCTACATGTTCGTAGGATTTTGGGTTGGTGTTGTGCACTGAAATGTATAATATCGTGTTGTACACCTACGAGGCGTCAGATTGTGCATCCGATAGCTCGGACCTTATTTCGGCAACCAAGGATTGAGAGCCATTCATCGCCAAGATAAAATCTGAGCTGTCGGATGCACGATTCGATGGCTCAGGGGTGCGCAGCATGGTGCTGCGTACACCACTGCACAACACTATCCTCAATTTATGTTGGGAAAATGATGACCAATGACGTGTTTTGATAATTAATACCTACCAAAGACATGTTGAGAATACTGTAAATATTCTTAGCGAATATTAATTATCAAAACACATCATTAACCGTCATTTTCTCATTTATGTTCATAGCCTGACTACGAGGGACAAGAAAATAGTCTCCTCTTGTTTCTCTATCAATCAAGACTAGTAGGAGTATTTCTTTTCTTTTTATGTTAATCGGAAATAAACTACTACTCCATGAATTGTTTTTTGCAAACTTCAATTTTCTAATGAAAAGCTCCTAGTGTTTTTCGTAAGCCAGTGCGTCATTTTCCATCTCCCAATCTCAGCTCATGTCATTTTTCGGAAGACAGTACGACCTAACCTGCCGAAGCTCACCTGCAATTAGGTGTGTAAACGAGTCGAGCCAAATCGAGCTCGAGTTCAATTCGTTTAGTTAACGAGCCAAAAATTTGAATTCGAGTTCGGCTCGAGTCTTAACGAGATGAATTTAGTCATTTACTAAACGAATCTCTTTAATCGAATCGAGCTTCTTTTAACGAGCTAAGTTTTTGTTAAACGAGCCGAGCTCTACTCGACTCGTTTAGTAAACAAGCCTAACACTCGAGTTTGGCTTGTTTACTAAACGAGTCGAGCTGAGCCTTGCCTTGCCTTAACGAGCCGAACCAAGCTGAGTTCGTAAACTGCTCGGTTCATTTACAGCCCTATCTGTAATCCAAATCCATCTTCCTATAAACCCCCTCTCTCCTTCAGTACCCATTCATTACATAACCACCACCCGGGTCTCTCTCTCGCCTTCAGTACCCATTCATTACATAAGCCCCTCTCTCTCTCTCTCTCTCTCACACTCACACACAAACAAACAAAATGAGTTGGTGGTGGGCTGGAGCCGTCGGTGCTGCACGGGTAAGTCCATTTCCACTGATTCCACCGCTTACTATTTTTTTCTCGAGATATATCGAGCTGCTACGAAGCGGTTATTTACGAAGTTGAATGATCTCAATTGTTCGGTTTCAATATTGGACTGATAAAAATAATCTCTTAACGGTAATACTGGATCATTTAAAACACTTTTGAACGGTCGAAATTAAACTCCATAAACACTTATTTACAGCTGCCCTGTAAACAAGATCTACTGATCACATGATATGATGTCTAATTACTAGCTAGGAGGATCTCCAGAAATTTTCAGTAAATTAAAGGCTATGTCTTTTTTTACAACGACGAAGTTTGGTATTACTAGAATAATTAGATTAACATCATAAAAACTAAACGTTTCATTTGATATCACTCGTTCCAATGGCAAACCATTGTTTTACCCAAAACTTGGTCAGACAGACTCTCAGAGCAGTTATATTTTCATTTTGCCTCCCAATTTTTCTCACTTTCTTCCCTCCCTTTTATATCGATTCTTGACCAATGTTGCCTTTGCCAAATTTTCCTCACCTTTATTGTCTTCTCAACTTTGCTTTTAGCGAAAACTCCATTAGTATCAAGTTGGTCAAAGGGGCATCATACAAAATGAAACTTTCGATCACAAACTGATTTTACTATTTTTTTCCATTGTCATCCTCCTCTTCTGATGATAGTGATGAAGACATTCTTCGGTGCGCCGTCGGAATTGAATACAAATTGATTTGGTTCATGATTTGATTCTCCCTTAATCTGGTGAAAAAAATTGACTAATTAAGACTCAATTCGGAATGAATTTGACTAAAAGAGTGGTTCTTGCATTTGGGTGTTTTTTTAATCAGATTTAAATCCGAGTTTAAATTTGGGTAAAGGCCGGACATGGTCTTTATCACCTGATTTTCCGCTTAAATTTTTGCAGAAAAAATTAGGAGACGATGAACGCTCCAATACATTCCAGAGTGTCGCTCTAGTCATTGGAGTCACCGGCATCGTCGGAAACAGCCTAGCCGAAATCCTCCCGCTCTCCGACACCCCCGGCGGCCCATGGAAAGTCTACGGCGTCGCCCGCCGCCCCCGCCCCGCCTGGAACGCCGACCACCCTGTCGAGTACATTCAGTGCGACATCCTCGACGAAAGCGACGTCGTCTCCAAGCTCTCCCCCTTAACCGACGTCACCCACATCTTCTACGTGACATGGGCCAATCGTTCCAATGAGAATGAGAATTGCGAGGTCAACGGGGCCATGCTACGTAACGTCCTCACGGCGGTGATTCCCAACGCCACCAATCTCCGCCACATCTGCCTCCAAACGGGTCACAAACACTACGTAGGACCCTTTGAAGCTATAGTGAGTGGGAAGATCCAGCCCCACGACCCGCCTTTTGAGGAGGACTTGCCCCGGCTGGACTACCCAAATTTGTATTATACCCTGGAGGATATCGTATTCGAAGAGTCGGCCAAGAGAGACGGGTTGACGTGGTCCGTCCACCGACCCGGTGCCATTTTCGGGTTCTCTCCCTTGAGCATGATGAATATTGTCGGCACCCTTTGCGTTTACGCCGCGATTTGCAAGTACGAGAACAAGCCCTTGAAATTCCCCGGGAGTAAGGAGGGTTGGAACTCGTTGAACGTCGCGTCTGACGCGGATTTGATCGCGGAACAGCAGATTTGGGCCGCGGTGGATCTGTACGGGAAGAACGAGGCATTTGATATCACAAACGGGGACGTGTTCAAGTGGAAGCACTTGTGGAGGATTTTGGCGGAGCAATTCGAGGTGGAGTACGAGGAGTTTGATGAGAGAGAGGAGCGGGTGAGTCTGGACGAAATGATGAAGGACAAGGGCCCGGTGTGGGATCAAATCGTGAGAGAGAATGGGTTGGTGCCAACCAAGTTGGAGGAGGTTGGTGTGTGGTGGTTTGCCGACTTTACCCTTGGGGTCGAGGGTATGGTGGATAGTATGAATAAGAGCAAAGAGCATGGGTTCTTGGGATTTAGGAACACCAAGAAATCCTTCGTATATTGGATAGATAAAGTTAAGGCTTATAAAATTGTACCCTAAATAGTAAATTGTATTCCCTTGGTCATATGTTGTGTATCCTTTTTCTATCTAATAGTTAAAAATAATATAATTTCGTGTGTATTTTTTAAATTTTTTATGCCAATTAAACGAAGTAGATGAGATCTTCAAATTAGTTGGTACCAAAAATCAACAAAACTGCAAAAAAAAGCAAGTCTCAGCCCTTCTATTTCTGGCCTAAGAGCATCTCCAATAGCCTCACTATTTCCCTATTTTCTGTACTTTGGATAACCTAATCATCAAAAACACGTCCAGTAGTCTCGTTAGATGCTCGGTATTTAGCCTCTGTGCTACAGTAGCACACTACCCTTGGCGAGGTTTTTCACTCGCTTCCAATATTAAACAATCTTCGGGCCAGATCCGCAACTCTCTCTCTCTCTCGCAAAGCAACTGTTGGAAGCCATTGTTGCTCACAACCATGGTCTCTTGCAACTTGAAATTGGGTGTCTGTCTTCCTACCCCTATCTCTCTTTAGGTTCGTGTTTTATGTTTTTTCATATATTGTCGAGATTAAAGAAATCGGCTTTGGTGGAATTTTTTTGTTGAAGGAGATCTTCTATTGAAGAGTTCTTCTTGGCTGGGTTTGTCTATTTTTGCCCCAACCTTCCCGTCTCTTCTCTCTCACAATTGGTTTTTGATTTTTACTTAAAAAAGAATAATAAAGAACTGAAATCGGGTTTTTGATTCAGCTCTGGTTTGATTCAACTTCGGTCGGAACCGGCGAGCTGTATGTCGGCTTCGGCATACCTCTCTCTCTCTCTCTCTCTCTCTCTCTCTCTCTCTCTCTCTCTCTCTCTCTCTCTCTCTCTCTCTCTCTCTCTCTGTTCAGTTTGAGGTTGATTTGTGGGTTGTTGCATTTTTCGATTTCAACTACGGAATTAAAAATTGGTAATTGGGATTTGAGTAGCCCAATTGCTTAGGCTGTTGGGATGTTTATACTTGTAAGGGCTAGCTAAACTAACATTTTGGCCTTTTGGATAGTTTCTTTGCCTAGAATTGACTTGAGCCTATTGGAGATGCTCTAATATTTCTAATGTCATAAGGGTTCGTCAAAAGAGTTCGGCACTTGGAGTGTGCATCCAAATACCGATTGTTTCAAAGTCATTCTCACTTCTAGGAACACTGTGTTCGGTTTGTTTGGCTCAATTTGCACCTAGGAACTACTACTATATAATAAGTATTAGAAATTTTGGCTCAGTAGAATCATAGCATAACCAATTAACCAATCATATGTTCACCCCCTTCTTGTTGGACTTTAGCCACATTTTTTTTAAGAAGAAATTCTTTCCACCGCCGGTGAAAAAGCAGGTTTTTCCACCTCCATCTTTTTCGATCCAACCGTCTGTTAATTGTTAATCTGAACCATTCATCTTGTAGACCTCACATAGTAATGTATCCACGCAAAAAATGAACTCGATCGGACATCGATAGGAGTATCAAAAATTGAATTTTATTTTGCAAAATGGACAGTTTATCTTTATTATTATTGACAAAATCAAATCATCCATTTTATAGACCAAAATTCAAATTATATTTACCGACTTCCGATTAAGCTGATTTTTTGCATGGTAATACTTGACTACGGGTCTTAAAATATGAACGATTCAGATTATAATAATAGATGCTCGATGGAGCCCAAAATGAACGGTGGTAGAAAAGTAAAGTTTTACACCGAAGGTGGATATAATTTATTCTCTTTTTTTTACACTTGTTTGACACCAAAGTGAGAAGAAAAACGAGTCTCAGCCCTTCTATCTCCGGCCCAATACTTTAACCTGCACTCTTTTTCTATGTTTTCCGCTAAGCCTAATTAACGAGCCACATGGAATGGGCTGTGGTTTAGACGGCCTTCTCTAACATAGTGATAGTGGTGTTGAATTTGTCTTTTTTTTTTTTTTTTCCATTTTATGAAGTATGTGACCGGATATTCCAAAGTCTCGATAGTGCACTCGTTTAGTCATTTAAATTTTAACACGCAACATATACTACAGCGTGCAGCGGCGGCTTCAGGGTTTTACTTCTCACTTAAAGAAAAACATAAAGAAATTTTTTGTATATAAAGCTCTATGTAAAATGAATTTTTTTTACTACAATTAAAAATGAATTTTGCTTAATTTATTTTGTTTTGTTGAGTTATATTATCTACATACTCACAAATTTAAGTGAATTTTTTTTTGACTACTGAGCATGAACATTTCAGTACTGACAATATGAAAAAATATGAAAGAGAAATCAAATTATATGTAAAAAAAATACGACATTTTAATGCATTTTTCCAGTCTCCCCCTGAAATATATGTGGAGCCTCCCCTGGCAGTGTGTATGACCCCACGCATTTGTGAGTGTGCTCAGACCCCGGACTCGTCGTGAGAGAAGGCGAGGAAGGCTTGAGCTTGGGCCGTCATTTATGTTGTCCGCTAAGCCCAATTGACTCTGTTTTCTATTTGTAAGAAGCAAGGTAAAACAACCTTAAATGGAGACCGAAGTACTCGTTATCTCAAATTTTAAAGACCATCTTTCTATTTGTATCAGAATTAGTATAAAACAAGAATTAGAAATATATAGTACTCCTTCCGTCCCAAATTAGATGTCAATTTTTGATAGCCGTGTCAATTTCTATTCTTCATATCTATCAATATGAATCTCAAAAAATATGCAATATAGATCTTGTTTGATAATTTTCGATTAGTTCTATTGTACAAATTTTTCAAACTCGTGAAAAACAGTATAGATTGAAAGATATAAGCGATAAAAAATGACACGAGTTTCAAAGATTGTCATCCTTTTCGAAACGGAGGGAGTAGAAAGTTTGGGCCCTGGTCTAGTCCAAACAATTTGTTTTTCATTTAATTTCTTTTAGTGGCCTGAATGCTTATTTATTATTTATTTTTTTTTGGGGTCAGGCTTTTCTATTGTGTATGGGTCTATGAAGTCGCGAGACTCACGAGTCAATAAAAAAAAGCTCTTAAATTGGTACAGGGGCATTTGATTGAATTAAGATTACTTCTGCAAGCAAGCAAGCATGATGTCTGTCTTGCGACACTTCATGAATGATTGCACGCTTACGTGCTTTGCTATCCCAAGAACTTTGCCAAAAGCCTCAACCAATTTTGCCAATTTAAAAGATGTGCATGTGATCCATGCAGATATACTTATATCATAACCACCACATGCACGCAGGGAGGAAACAAAAAAAAATGCAGACATTCTTTATTTATCGAGGGCTCGTTTGTTTGGCGGGACTATCAGCGAAGTGACATAATCTTTGCTCTCTCTCTTTTTCGTCAGTCAAAGTCACCATTGAAACTTAAAAGAATATATATAGTATGATTAGCACATTTGAAGAGGAGTTAAAACTTCTGACCTTCTTTCTTCTCGCATCAAGTGTGCTCTTAATATCGTTATCCAATGGCCTCTTGGTTGAAGTGACCCATATTTGAACCCGACGCATTTCAATCTGGTTACTATTGACCCGGATTTGACCCGTTCATATTCAACCGACGATCCGTTTTAACCCGTCCAAACCGGCCAATTTGCCACCTCTATAAATTAACAACATAGTGCCATAATTAGATTCTTGCTTTAGCAGGGTCACTTTGGACCAATCTTCAGTCACGCAAAAACAATATGAATCAAGTTTTTTTAGCAAGAATTGAACATAAGACCTTCAATCACACGGTTAATCAGATGCATACAAGCCGTCCAAAAAAAAAAACTACACAAAAGATACTTTCGATCAAATATTTTTTCCTCTTTTCTATCACACGAATTTCACTTTGCTATTGAACAACCTAAAAACTCTAATAAGAAAAATTAAAAAAAACCAATTTTGTTTGTCGGATGGGAAGAAAGCCGCATTCATGCTATATGAAAGTAAGTAACGATTGTGGATGATGGGATTGGTATTCCATGATTAGTCTTGGCATGATATGTGCAAGTTGGTGTGGAATACACCTGAGTTATGAAAAACGATAATTTATCGCGGCTGTAGAAAATATATTCACCCCCTCAATCATTGGACCTGCTATATGTCCAAGGACGAGCCAATGCGAAATGTTAAGTAATATATTATATCGGAAAATCTTATTTGCAGATCATTCCGTAAATAAGAGATTACGAAGGCTAATCGCGCGCATCCAAAGTGTTTTTGGACGGTTCGGATTGAAAATCAATTATGACCAGTAACAATTAATTGTGACTCGTCATAATTAAAAACAAATCTCAACTATTGATTGCGCGTATGGTTGACTGAGATTGTGCTACTCCGTGAACAGGTTGTTCACGGAGCCTCCGTAAATAAGTTTCTCTCATATTATATATAGAGTACCTTAGCTAAATTAATTTCTTGAGTACAATACCCCTTTTGCTGGAGTTGTCTTCCACCCTTTTGTGTTATCTTTCGTCTCTTATCTAACCTCCCACAATCTACTCGCGTAATGAACTGGTGGCGTGCTAGAGATGTTGGTGCTGCAAAGGTATTTTATTTGCAACAATATTATAGTGACATGTCTAGGATACCACGTTTAGGTCCCGTTGTTTTAAGTTTTTTATTTTTCATTTAACGAGACATGTCATTCTCTCACAATATAACATCTTTAATTTTAAAAAATAAATACTTATAATTTGAAAAATAGGAACGGGTCTTAGAAACATGGGTGGGATACCACGTGAATGATCATTTTTGCATCAGTAAAGAAATAACCGCTGAGGCTCATTATGAGTCCTATGGCATCTAAAACACGATAACCAAATGTTTTTTTTTTTTTTGGGTAATTTACGTGTACATCTACTAAGCAAATGTGCTCAGATAGTATTATTGTTTCACCTATACAGCTAAACTAACTTGATCCAACCCCAGTGCAAAACTCTATTTGCTATTCTAAGGGCTCGTTTGGTTATCGTTATGTATTTATACCTCAACAGAAAACAGAGGACCAAATTTGTTTTCCACCTCGTCTCTATATCAACAATCAAGACCACCGGCTCTCTCTCTCTCTGCAATTTTGTTGTTCCGCCATCTCCCACTAATCAAATCCAAACATGAGCTGGTGGTGGGCCGGAGCTATAGGCGCTGCAAAGGCATGAACACACACACACACACACACACGAAAAGAGTCGTGATCCGATCAAATTGACTACATTTTCGGTTCACACCGATTTCCATAATTATAATCTTAACCAGATTTTCTTCATTTGACGTGCAGAAAAAATTCGACGAAGATGATCTTCCCAAAACCTACGAGAGCGTAGCCCTGATCGTCGGCGTCACAGGCATCGTCGGAAACAGCCTAGCCGAAATCCTCCCGCTCTCCGACACACCCGGCGGCCCGTGGAAAGTCTACGGCGTCGCCCGCCGCCCCCAGCCCTCCTGGAGCGCCGACCACCCCGTCCAATACATCCAATGCGACGTCTCCGACGAAACCGAGACGCTCTCCAAGCTCTCCCCCCTGACGGATGTCACCCACATCTTCTGGGTCACCTGGGCCAATCGCCCCACCGAGTCCGAGTGCTGCCACGCCAATGGCGCCATGCTCCGCCACGTCCTCTCCGCCGTCGTTCCCAACGCCCCCAGTCTCCGTCACGTCTGCCTCCAGACCGGCCACAAGCACTACATCGGCCCGTTCGAGACGTTCGGCAAGGTCAAGCCCCATGATCCCCCGTTCACCGAGGACATGCCGAGGCTCAACGCCCCCAATTTTTACCACACGCTGGAAGACATCCTCCTCGAAACTGCGGCAGGCCGCGGGGAACAGACACTCACGTGGTCTGTCCACCGGCCCGCTGTGGTATTTGGGTTCGCCCCGCACAGCATGATGAACTTAATAGGGACCCTATGTGTTTACGCCGCTATTTGCAAGTACGAAAACACGCCGCTGAAGTTTCCGGGAACTCCAGCGGCGTGGAACTGCTACTCGGTCGCGTCTGATGCAGACCTGATAGCTGAGCACCAGATATGGGCGGCGGTGGACCCGAACGCGAAGAACGAGGCTTTCAACTGCAGCAACGGGGACGTGTTCAAGTGGAAGCACTTGTGGAGGGTCTTGGCGGAGCAGTTCGGGGTGGAGTATGTAGAGCTTGATGAGAGAGAGGAGAGGGTGAGCATGGTGGAGAGGATGAAAGGTAAGGAGAGGGTGTGGGAGGAGATTGTGAGGGCGGAGGGGCTGGCGCCGACGAAGCTGGAGGAGGTGGCGGTGTGGTGGTTTGTGGATGTGATTTTGGGAGGAGAGTGCATGCTGGATAGCATGAACAAGAGTAAGGAGCATGGGTTCTTGGGGTTCAGGAATACTGGGACTTCGCTTGTTTCTTGGATTGATAAAATGAAAGGTTACAAAATCATTCCTTGAAATGATCTGATTACCAAATAAAACCAAACCGAACCAAGCCGAACCTTGAAATGATCTGATTGATCAGATGAAATGCATTATGAAGGCGTGTTTCGAATTTCCGGTTGTTATTGGCAGGGATGTGTTTGTCAATTTCTGATGAGGAGAGGATGAAAAGTGATCCATGGGATTGTTGTTCATGGAATTAGGACTTGGCATGGCCTCTTCCTTTCTTTTTGTGCAATTTTAGGTTCGTTCTTTCGTTAATGTAGGGATTTTACCTCTGGAGTGCTTTGTAACAGCCTGAATAAGAGCAATGTGATTCCCCTTGAATTGGGTTGATAGATGGTTAAAAAACCAATAAGTATACAAGGCATCATGACTTTGAAACAAATTGATAGCGAAAATGTTGTTAGGATCCAGGAAAAGTTTCCCGAAAATGTCTCCGAAAGTGAAACTAATGATTGTGATTCACGTTGATGTGTATGACCCAAACATATCAAAGTGAATCTGAACCATCCATTTCTCTTTCGGGACATTTTTGGGAAAACTTTTCCTGTACCCTAAGGGCCGGTCTATACGAAGGGTTTAAGATGACAAGGGACAACCCTTGAGAGAGGGCTCATGTGTTGACTTTGGAGGCCTTGTGTGGCTCCAATCCTCTCACTCTTCGCTCACATCTCTCTCAGACGTACACTTGGGTGGACAGCCAACTGCATTTCCGGTTGACAGAGCCATTTGAGCTCCCAGCCTTTGATGCGGCGTGAGATTAGAACAGGGTTGAGCTTGGCCTATAAATCAGAGCTTTCGGTTATGGTATTTGTATCAGATTGAAAGAGCAAACACCGAGAGATTTGTGAAGCAATATTGCGAGAGTTTTGAGTTCTCCAGCCAATATAATCAGTTGTCCCCCTTGGAGTACCCGAATATGAGGAACTACGTATATTTCGGTATTGTCCTATACGGACGCAACATGATGATCACGGGCAATGGTAACTCAAGCCAGAACTCAAAAACCTCGAGTCGGTTGTTTAGTTGGTAAAATAAGTTTGTAATAATTAAACAAGTAAGCTTAATTTGACATGTGAGCTTGATACAACCTTTAACATTAGTAAGTTTGTGATATTTTCTTGCAACTAATTTCGTAAAAAAATGATGTGCTGCATTAGAGCTCACCTCTGAATATTAGAAAGAGAGAATCGGAGTTGTCTGAAGACCAAATTACAATCTTGATGAAGGTTACATTTGATGGATTTTCCCCGTTGATAAGAGGGCGCTGGAAATTTTTGATTTCGTCCAGACGCGATAGCCTTGGATGGCTTCCCCTTATGTTTTTCTTGTTTTGCTCCTATGTATGCGTGGATGGAGAGGAATAACAGATAGCACAGAGAGAATCCCAGAGAGGGAGAATAGTGAGTAGAAATCTAGTAATTTCTCCATTATTTCTGGCGATCGAAATAGCTTATATTTCCTGTGGAGCGGGCTTTCCGGGCGAACCATGTAAATTGAGTGTAATGTGTTCACCTCTTTTTCACTTATCCAGTTATCCTGGCCCTTTTGCATCTTCGATTTTGTTCTATTTCGGTAAGGAAGAAAGATAATTAAACCAGGTTTTCTCAGTTTTCACTAAGGAGATGGCAGCTTGGACCGTCCAACTTAGAAGTGGAAATTCCATTCCTGATTAATTTTTAGGTGGCTGCTATTATTCACAATATGGGCTGATAGAAATGTAGAAATTTTCCAGAACAAGAGCTCTGTATCTGTCTTGCACGCAGTGAATTTTCAGACTGAAGGTGAGATTTGAGCTTATATTAGTTCATGGAGAAGGAATGACGAGAATGATTGCAATGGGTTGATGATGAGCTTGGAGTGGGTATATATGTATCTCCATTTTTGGTCCTTCCATAGAGCAAATCCGTCATTTAAACCGCCAAAGTCAAAATTTTAGCAAAATTCATAGCAGTAAAGTAACAATACCGGCAGGTCAAAGTTACTTTTAAAAAGTAGTAAAGTCGTCTTTGATGTCAAATTTGACAAAAATTTTGAATTTGTCAAATTTGTCACATCACCTTGGTCAACATGCATGCATCAAGAAATGAAATGATTTTTAATTTGACAGTCTAAAGTTTAAATTATGTCAAAGTAGCACCAGATCGATCGGTGCAACAATATCGTTAATTTTTTTTTTTTTTGACTTTTTGAATATTAAAAAGTCATAATATCATGTAAAAAAAAAGTCATAAAATGACTTGGACAAAACTGTTTTCAGACCATCGTACTTGCGTTGTGCACTACGGGCCCATGCACATTCTAGGCTCGGTCCATAACATTTGCCAAGTTGGGCCTTAAAGCATCAACTTCAACTGTAAAATATGGAGTAAACAAGCTGACAAGTTTTTTTAACCCTTTTTTTTTTTTTTTTTTTGAAATTTAACAAACCACCAATGACAAAGTGGGAAAACCCCTTGCAACAGAGTTCCAAGAAGGAACACACACAAAGCCTTAGTGATATACCAATAGCTCAGGAAAAAACTCCACCGCTAAGATTGATCAGGGAGGGAAATAGTCGATGTGTGCGTAAGCTGGTTCAAACATCCCTGATTGTTGAACCGGAAAAAAAAAGAAAAAGGAATCATGTAATGCTTCGTAGCAGCACTTGTACAGATAATGCATAAAGGAAATGATGATGATTTTGTTATGTCTGATTCGGTTTAATTTGTGCTTCGCTGAATATTCAGAGATTCGGACCGTTTTGTCTTATCCAATACAAGAGCCGGAAAAGATCCGAACCCATGCGTAAAACTTCTGTCGTGACTATAATACTAGTAGTAATTTCTGGCCGTTATTCTTCTCAATATAAAAATGGTGCATGCGATCCACACTAGTTTGGTTTATCATTCATCACTACCGACAATCAAAGCATTAAACTAGTGACGTGATATCACATCAGGGAGAAGTTTTCGGGTGACATACGTGGTATTCCTTTGACGATCTCAGCTGTCCAAACTTGTTTTGCACGGTTCGGATTTTAAAGAGAGAAAAAGAGGAGAAGGAGTGGTCGAGTGAAGCCAGGGGAGGGAGAGAATAAATTTGAACCGTTCAAAACATGTTTTGATGGCTGGGGATCGCTGACGTGTACCGTCACGTGGTACCCGTTCAGCGACTCTGAATCTTAAAAGAACAAGCATTATCCATATCCTTTTTTAGGTTTCGTCTGCATATGATATTAAAATTGTATGTGAATGACTTATCAAAAAAAATAAAAAATTTATGTGCATGCGATATGCATGCGGTTTTATTAAAGACAAAAAATAGTACGAGGAATTATAGATTTCTCACGTAATTTTTTCTAATGGGAAAGTCAGAAATTGGAATTTCTGGACCAAAGTGTACTTATGGTTATGGAAAAGTTGAGTGGATGCGGCTGTCACGTGTGCCCCAATACCCTATACCCTTAGCCATAGTATAATTCTTGAGAATGCGCTCTCAATTTTGATCGTGTGCCCGCGCTTTCAATTCTCACTCTTGCCAATTTTAGTAGTTTGAGATATTGGTTTTCAAAAACGTTTTAACACTTACAATACCGAACACACGCACGAAAATTAAATGGCTTAGCCTCTATAGACTACAACTACATATTCATGCATGGTGGTTAGGGGGAAACAAAAAAGGAAAGAAAAAAAGAGTTAAGGCACCAAGTGATGGTGTAAAATTCCCCAACACCACTGAATAAATATTACTCATTCCGCATGAATATCCTAATTGCTTGTGTTTATTCTTCCATAGCTTACTACCTCCGTCCCAAAATAAATATCCGGTCTACAAATTAAGGACTTAAAAATAATATGTTTTCTACAAGAAAAATTTTCAACTTTTTTCATAAATTAAAAGAACTCGTGGATATCCAGTAAATTGTTGAAAATCTTTCTTGGAAATATTATTTTTTAAGTTCTCATTTTGCAGACCAGACAATTATTTTGGGACGAGAGAGATAGCAAAAGGATTGTTAATTACAGTGGGCTTCAGTGCTGCTTGTTGCATTCTATTTAAATTAGGGGTGTCAAATGGGCGGGTTTGAGCCAAATTGGGAAAATTATAAGTGAGTTGAATCTTTAATGGGTCATTGACCCATTTAAAACCCATTAGTTATGAGTCCAATCACTTATACCCAACTCGACCGATTTATTTAAAATCAAACCCGACCCGCTCATTAAACCAATTACATATATATTAAAATCTTAAAATGACTAAAATACCCATGTACACTAAAATGATCATCTTACCCCTATAAATCTAAATGACTAAAATAACCTCATGTATACTAAAATTACTATATTATCCATATCTCTATTATAAAACAGAATGGTGTGGGGACAAATTGTTGGAACGGTTTAGATTCATTTGATCCAAAGGCTGTAGTGCATTCTTCCACTTCCCGGTTAAGTGCCCATGGTTTTCACCTAAATCACACAACTGTCATCCCCTTCCAACTGAGATACGTAGTGCCGTAGGCACGAGCCAACACTAGTATACTAAAATGACCAAACACAATCCATTAAAACAAGTGCTTATTGAGGACTCTTGTGCTCCAAGAGCAAGTAAGACGACACTTTAGACAAAAAAAAAAAAAAACAATTGTTTGATACTTTTTGTCTTTAGTTTTTTTTTTCTTTTGTCATAATTTTTTACTTTTTAGACTCTTCTCGTCGAAACGAATGATTAATCCAAAAAATATAACGTCAATCTAACTAAAATTCAAAAAAGGCGAACAAAACAGACAAAATGAAAAAAAAAAAAGTTTACACAGAACCCAACCTTAGTGCCAACTTAGGTTGCATTGTTGTGAATTTTTTTGTCCAAAACTTTTTTCAGTGATTTATATTTTTCATAATTGTTTTTTAGGATTAATTATTTGTCTAGACAAGAGAAATCGGAAAAGTATAAAATTATGGACCAATGTTGAAAATATTAATGTAAGACGTCACTTTAAACAAAAAAGATTGCTGTTTGATATATATAATTTTTTTTTGTCTTTATTGAATTTTTTTTTTTTGCTTTTGGCTATAATTTTGTACTTCTTAAACTCCTTTTATCGTGATGAATAATTAATCCAAAAATAATAAGACAAATCAAACAAAAATTTTAAAAAGACGAACAAAACATACACAATGGAAAAAAAAAATTAAGAATGTTGAGCCCTATGCTACAATTAGGAGAACACAATTACAGTTGGTAAAGCGCATTACAAATTGAATTCTAGTAACGAAATTTTATTGCATTTAACATTACAAACGATTCTTTTGTAAGATGAATCAATCTGATATATGAAATACAAGTAGATTAAAAAAAAGTTTTGATCGATCCAATAATTGAGGGGGGAGAGAGTGAGAGAGTGAGAGAGCGGGGGGACAGTCATGACGGAGAGGACGGTCGGGAGATGACTGTCGAAGTTCTTCAGTGGTGTTTTCATTTCTTGTGATGGGTAATGTCTAGGCCTATTGAGTCATTTAGCTTGGTCCAGTTGAGACCCAATTAAGACCTATTAGTAAATGGGTTAGACGGGTTTGGACTCATTTCAACTCAGCTAACAAATGAGTTGGATTGAGTCTATATATTAGTGGATGAATTTGGATTGATAAATGAGTTGAGGTTCAATTTGCTATAAATACTATATAGTACCAACATATACAACAGAACTCTTAGATAGCTGCAATTGCCTTCTGCACTCCATCCCCTCCTTTACTCCTTTGTATTCCCATTTTCCTCTTCCTCTGCTCCCCCACCAACCTAACAAAATGAGCTGGTGGCTGGATAGATCTGTTGGTATGGCAAAGGTATATATATACATTACTATCACATAACTGACATATCCACAATTTATTGACATCAGTTTCTACTTAATTATCAAATTTGTTTCCACTACTTTGAAATTTAAGATTCTGGTGTGCCTTTTTTTTTTACGAACAAGATCAACCTAATTAGATTAATGCGAATTCTGGTGTTCTTGATTTGCAGAAGGAATACGAACAAGAGGAATCGCCAAAGGGTTACAAGGGCGTCGCGCTAGTAGTTGGCGTGACCGGCATCGTGGGCAACAGTCTAGCCCAAGTCCTCCCGTTATCCGGAACCCCGGGCGGTCCATGGAAGGTCTACGGCGTTGCGCGACGTCCTAGGCCTGCCTGGACTGCCAACCACCCTCTTTGCTACATCCAGTGCGACATCTCCAACGCGGAAGACGCGATTACCAAACTGTCCCCTCTCGCGGACGTCACTCACATCTTTTACGTGAGCTGGATGGGATCCGAGGACTGCGACGTCAACGGAACCATGTTCCACAACGTCCTCAAATCGGTGATTCCGTACGCTCCCAATCTCCGTCACATTTGCCTCCAGACCGGCATCAAGCACTACTTCGGACTGTTCGAATCCTACGGTAAAATCCAGAAACATGAATCCCCGTTCTTGGAAGACGTGTCGAGGTTGAATACCAAGAACTTCTACTATAACCTCGAAGACATCCTCTTCCGAGAAGCCAAAAAGAAAGAAAACTTGACATGGTCGGTTCATCGCCCGTCTCTAGTATTCGGGTTTTCTCCGTACAGTCTCATGAACGTGATCGGCGCGCTGTGTGTGTACGCGGCCATTTGCAAGCACGAGAAGAAACCGCTGACGTATCCGGGAACAAAGGGTTCTTGGGATTGCTACGCAGACGCGGCCGATGCAGAGCTGATAGCGGAGAACCAGATATGGGCTGCGGTGGATCCAGGCGCGAAGAACGAGGAGTTTAATTGCACGAACGGGGACGTTTTCAAGTGGAAGCAAATGTGGGAGTTGCTGGCGCAGGAATTTGGGGTGGAACTCGTGGGGTACAAGGAGGGGCAGGAACAGAGGAGTTTGGAGGAGATGATGAAGGACAAGGGACCGGTCTGGGACGCGATTGTGAGAGAGAACGGGCTTCTGGGCACTAAGTTGGAGGAGGTGGCGCCATGGTGGTTTGCGGATATCGTGTTCTGCTCGGAGGATTTGCTGAGCAGCATGAACAAGAACAGAAAGCATGGGTTCTTGGGGTTTAGGGATTCGAAGAAGTCGTTTGTTTCTTCGATTGAGAAAATGAGAGAGAACAAAATTGTCCCTTGAGACACAAGGTATATGATTTTACCTGCAATAAGATAAGAATGAAGGGATTGATTGCTTTCTTATTTCTCATCACTAGCAAATAAAATGCCACAACCAGTGACTGTTGCTCGTTTGCTTAATTTTTGATATTTTAGTTGTGTTTCTTGTTGGTTTCTTGCGTTTGTTGTATTTCGGTAAGGTCACTTTTGGGCCGTGTAATCATTTTTCTACTTTCTATATATTTGCATCTGGCGTTTTCTCGAAAAACAAGCTTGTCTGATATCAGATGAAGTCATTAATTATAGCTTATTAAAGAAAAACGTATTTCCCGTGGGATGAGAAGCAAGAAATAAACGAAAGGTCTTGGTTATTTTCTGGTGCTCCTCAGATAAGAAAAAAAACAATGTGAACGAAACGGGTTGACAAACTGTTAAGTCAAACTCGCGGGAGGCAGTAGGCACTAGGCTAACTGTTTTACCCTCATTTCCCAAACTAGAGGCTAATCCTACAGAACTTGAACTCATGCAGCAAAGCAAAACTGAAGTAGATAACACCCGTCGTCGCATCAGTTCATGACCTCTACAGACTACAAGGAGAATAGATAATCTCTGAAGTCTTCATAGACTGAAACTGATGATTTAAATAGACCCAGAAGCACAACATGAATCTCATAAATTCAGATGAAATAATGTGCTATATTGGTAGACCGATACTATCACACCCTCTCTAACTCGGTATTGTGTTTGTCTAGCTGGTCTTTCAACTCCTTTCTCCACCCTTGGATCAGTCTTTCTTGCTTCTTGATAAGTTCAGACTTGATCTTCAATTCTTCTTCCATCACAGCGATTTCCTGTTCATCGCACACAAGTGCAAACAAAAACAATCGATCAAGATTCAGAAAAAACTAAGGAATGCGGAAGTAAATAATTTTTTGTTGATTTCAAGAACCCTATTATTATGTGCATTACCTTTCGAAGGGTTTCTGCCTTTGTGGGCTGATCATCACGTTCCAGACCAACAAAATAGAGTTGAAGTTTTTTGGCAGCCTCCATGAAGTCTCTGGCATGTCTCTCAACATCAACTGAAGCAATCAAACCATAGTTAGCTACTTAGCTATTTCACATAAACCTATATATTCTACCAACCATGTACAAATCCCTCCCCCACTTTAAGACCGAATTTTCTAGACGATGAGATGTCAAAAACTTCTCTGCAGTATAAAAGTTCAAAAAACATAAGGGGAACAAAAAAAAAAAGCCTTGTGGACAACGGGACATTCTTTGAGAGGGTGCTAAATAGTTGATCTCCATAGATTCAAGGACGGCCATTTCTAATCGATGAGGGACCGCCTTTAGAAGGAATCATACCAAGAAATCAAGGGCGGAGGTACTTAGTACAAGTGGGGTCACTTGACCCCACCAAAAAACTTTAAATTGCCCCCAATTTACTTCAAATGCACACAAACTCCAAGCATTCTTTTACTTTTTAGAGCTGATAGTATTACGAATGAGGCCATCATGCATTGCTTCCAAAATATAATAAGTTTTTGGGACCAATCGTAACGGAAAATTATATTTATCAGTATATTTTTACCTTATAATTAACCCCTTAATTTAGTTATTTCTTTAGATTACAAATTAAAAAAAAAAAAAAAAAAACTAACTTGCATACAGATCTAACTTTTGACCTCACTAGCTAAAAAATATTCACATTCAAGGCCATCTCTGCACGATATAACATGGCATATGGACAAACAAAAATTACATCAATGAATGTAAGGATGTACTGTAAAGAAACTCATACGCTTTTGGAATCTAGAGGATAATGTGTCAAAAACTTCCCTGCACATAAAAAACAAAACAAAAGAAGAAACAAAAAAGTCTTATTGGACCATTGGACATCTTTGAGACCATGTGAATCTGTAAGACCCACCAACAACTTTGTTCAATCTTGCCCACGATGAACAATAGATTAAACAGTTTTCCATTGGAACTCATATAGTGT
Organism: Rhododendron ovatum; assembly: GCA_019656835.1. Lineage (NCBI taxonomy): Eukaryota > Viridiplantae > Streptophyta > Magnoliopsida > Ericales > Ericaceae > Rhododendron > Rhododendron ovatum. The sequence continues at coordinate 34,295,825 of CM033795.1, read as the reverse complement.
CTTTTTCATACCATGTCTCTACACTGACACATTAGATCTTTGTTCAGTTCACGAATTGGGCAAGCAGTTGGAAAAGAAGGTGGAAAGGAAAATGAGATTTTCCCCTAACCAATTCCTAGTTCCAACTTCCAACCAAAGGTTTCATAACTTCTTTTGTCCTCTTAGAAAGCTTTCAAGAACAGTAAAGGCACACCAGGGACATCGGTTGAATAGGCTCAACGCACTGAAGGAGACTTTACAAGAAATAAACTGCTGTTTCATGTCACACATGCTGAAACTTGTCACACATGACCGAAACTTGGCTGCTATTCCCTAATCGAACATGGATCATTAAACCAACACATACGTACACACCATCTCCTTGCAAGGAAGATGGCCACAAAATCAGATAGAAAGCACTCAGCTAACAGACAAAAACTTCCACAGAAAGTACCCATGGCACACTTCGTGGTTGCCATTTCCTTAATGGAACAAGAACTAATCAAGAAAACAAAGGTAGACCATTAGCCACATCAGAATAACATTCCTATATGAGATGCGCACAAGATGTTTATGTCCCATAAAACCATATATCATTATTGGACAACTCAGAATTTTCTAATTACAAATAGCTTTGTAGGTTTTAATTCATGATGTGTACAAGAGAACACGCGTAGTCACTTACTTTGATGAGATGGGTGGGGAGAACGGTCTATTGCTTGGAGCTCTCTTGCGGGCAAGCACGGAAGCAAAGCAGCCTCCAAAGCCATCACACAAGCAATCATGTCCTCCCTTGGTGGAGAGGGAGACTGCAGCTGTGGATCAAGAGCATGTTGTGGATCCATGGGAGAGCAGAAAGTACTTTTCTCTGGAGGTCAGAAACCCTAAGCTGCAATGAATCGAAAGTGACATGGAGCTGGTTCACACAAAATCATCATAATTAAAACCAAACCAAACCGAGCCTTATGTCCCAATCACTTGGGGTCGGCTACAAAATCATCATAATTAAAGCAAGAAATGCCAAACTCCAAATTAAACTTCCCGAAGCCTCAACAATGAAACAAGTAAAGGGATGATGGATGATGCAGGACAATCTGGCTGTGCTCATCAAAATCAAGGGGACATTGCATCCATTGCAATAAGAGAAACCGGGACCGAACCGGGAGTAAATTTACGGGGCGAAACCGGCCTGTTCGGTCCAGTTTTTGGCCCGGTTCGGTTTTTTGGTTTCCAGCAACAACAGCCCTAGCCGTTGCAGGGTTCTTGACCACATTCTTAGCCATATTCCCATTCATTTTCCAACCCAAATCAGAACCCTTCAAGCTAAAGTACCTAAACCCAAGAAAACGCCTATTTAATGGCAAATTGGGTTGTTGGCTCAATCCCAGTAGGGTTCTTAACAACTTTCTTAGCCAAACTCCCATTTACTTTACCACCCAATTCAGAACCCTTGAAACTGAAGTACCTGTACAGAAAATTGGTTTGTGGGCTCAATTGGTTTGCTGGGTTTTGGAAAATTCTTGGTGTTTGTGAGGAGAAATAGGTTCTCTGACAAGGTGAGAGCCATGGAGAGATAGGAGTGGGATTTGGGTGATGAGAGAGAAGCTGAGATATGCCACTAGAGGTAGTTGGGTTTGTGGGTGGTGCGGGTTTTGGTGGGATTTGAGGGTGGAGGTAATCGATGGATCTTGTTGAGGGTTTCGACATTTTTCTCAATGTGTTTTTTGAAGATTGGTGAACAAGCAAACTAAGGAAATCAAAAACTTTGTTCGATTGATTGACTGAGAATGACTTCAAATGGTTACTTACAGATTGTGAATGAAACAGTGGGGTTCCGGCCAGCGTTCGCCTGGGTTCCGGTGGTTTGGCCGATGGGGTTCCGGTCAGCTTTGTCCTTTGCGCAAGAAGCACGGTGGAGTCGATTTTTTTGGACCAAGTAACGAAAAGGACGAGGATCAAAAAAAAAAAAAAGTAACGAAAAAGACGAGGAGTATATTATCGTGTTTGCTCCGTGTTGGCGAATTCTCACTTTTATCCCTAAACTGCCCAAAATATAAAATAAAATGGGGCAGTTGTTCGGTAATTTTGTTAATGCATGATTTTTTTTCACCCCATTTAAGTGAAAACGTGACATTTTTGGGTGCTAATCGAGTCAAACAAGGTATCGCTTAGGCTTGATTCGGACTTCTTTTACACCTGGTCAGGCTCGGCTTAAGCTTGAGAATTTTTTGAGATTAATTGTTTAAGCTCGACTCATGTGTGGGCATTTTTGATCATGATAGGATTGGCTTTGCTTGTGAAACTTGCAAATCGAACTAAAACTTTGAAGCTTGAGTTAATCACGTGAAGTTCCAAGCATATACACGAGAGAATGAGAAAAGTACCAAGTAAAAGTTCTACAAAATGACAGCCAGACCTTAAATCTTCAGAAATGCTACTGGTACAGCAAGGTCTGTACAGACAGCACGTACAGTGGGCTTTTGGATCCGTCTCAGGTTCAACAAAGATAATCGGAATCGCTTATTTTTGTTCAAAATATTTATTTTAGGGTTTCCGTAAAAAATCAGCTTCATCTGATATCATTAAGGGCGTTTATGAAACGTCCAATTTCGCTTCAAAATTTAGGCTAGCAATTTAGCAAATATGGACATTTCATAAATGCCCTTTACGAAATTGGATGGAGCTGATTTTTTACGAGAACCTTATAAAAAATATTTTGAATAAAATGAGCGGTTTTGATAATCTTTGTTGGACCCGAGACGGACCCAAAAGCCCGTTTACATGCTGTCTATACAGCTCTTGCTGTACCAGTAGCATAGTTCTTATATCTTTATGCTATTTTTTTAGTAAACCATTATTTTTTATATTTATGGTTTGGACCCCTATTCATCAGCCTTTCGAGATAAACACCCAACCCACATGCTCGAGTTTGGCTTCCGATTCCAAAACAACAGTCGAAGTAATTGATCTTGGCTTGTATTTACCTCTATTACAACCACCACCACACCACTTGCCGCCACCATGACCACCATTTCTCTAGCACGCTACCACATGCAATCTCCATTTCTCCATTGCCATCGGCACCAAAAGCACATGATGAGCATTAAATAAAACAAAAAGAGAACTACTTAAAACAACATGATCACAATTTCACCGATCTTTGTATTAAAAAAATTAATTCAGCTCTTAAATTTTTTATCAAGCCTTTTAACTTAAGAAAATCAACAATTATGGATTCTCAGCACGTAATTATGGATTTTCGATTTTGTCAAACCAACACCTGACTTATTTTTGTACTAGGGTAGAAGAAGTACTAAAATGGAAAATTTGCTCTGCAGAATGAAAAGGGGAATAACATTGGTGCTTGTCAATAAATTCGCTAAACACAAGGGGCTACTTTCGTATTTCATGCTAAGTTTCGCAATTGCCATGTTTCGATAATATTCTTATTTTTTGTGACTTATTTATTTTCATGAGACATGTTATTATTTCATAATATATTATTTTTAACTCAAAAAATAAGTATTTATTTTAATTAGTGAAACTTTTATTTGAAACTTGTAAAAAGGAAGAGAAAGAATGGGAAAATTTAAAAAATTTCTCCCCCATAGTTTAGTGAGAAAAACGAAAGAAAATAGAAGTATATAGAATTGTACAGTACTTAAATTGTTATAATTTTCCTCTTATTTTATCCTTTTCCCCATTTTTTCTTTCTCTTATCACTTTCGATCACTCTCCTCAAATTCCAAACAAAGTGCTCACTACTCCTAGTTTTCTCCCCAACCCCCCCAAAAAACCAAACAAAAAAAAAACTGGTTTTCTCAATCCGGAGGTTTAACCGATGCCTCTATCTCTCCTTGCAATTGCCGCAGATTTCTGACATTTTTGCTTCTCTTTCTCTGTAAGTCCACAAAGCAAACTCCTTCCAATTTCTCTCTTATTTATTTATTTTTTTGTGTGGTGTTCAGTAGCTTCTTGTACAATCAAAACTTGACCTAATTTATTGGCCATGTATACAAGTGTAGGATCATAGGAACTTGCTTGGTAGCTATGGTGCTTACAAACTTCGATGGAACCGGCGTCGGATTCGGTATGCGTAACGAATCATCTCTGTGTGTGTGTGTGTTTATTTACGTATATTACATATGCGATAATTCCGTATCGTGTTTGTGGAATGCGTCTAGGTTTTGGAATTGGTTGCGGATTTGGCGTCGGGTGGGGCTTTGGAGGTCTGTATCGTAATCTCCTTCTGCATCTTTCGTTTTCCTGATTAGAAATTAATTGGATGTGTTGGAATTGGCCTGGGTTTTTGATGGTTTTTTTTTTTGGATGTGAGATGACATTTGCACTGGGGTTTTGTATCACATGTTGTGTTGGAAAGAAATTTCTAAGCAAAAAAAAAGAAATTTATAAGCAAAAAATAACGAACTTTCTGATCCTGATGGGAAGTTGGAATCACCACGTTTTGTCATGTTTGAGATATGAGAATGGTGGTCATGATTCAGTTTTCTGAATTGCTTGGTTTTCCAAATGATGCTTACGAAATGTCGTGTTAATACTGAAGATTAGTGATCAGGGTATTTGCATCTTCATTTGAATGATTCTGCAGCTTGTTGGCCCAATTGGAGGTCTTATGAAGTTATGATTATCCTTTTCCAAAATTTGGTAAATCAATGGCTCCTCAACATAAAGTTGAATGTTTAGAGAATGTTTTTGGGTATACCCGACAATAGCATACAACATACTCGAAGGAAACATGAATCTTCTAATTTAGGTATGGCATTCTTATGTTGGGATCACTGTTGGGTCCTTTTTTATGTTGGCAGGCAACCAACATTCATTGCACGGTGGGTGGGAAATGGAAATATTAAGATTTGTTGCGATTGTCAAGTGACTACCTCTTCGATATATGTTATGAAACCATCAGTTTCGGTATCCTAGGGTTCTACATCTGGAAATAGGAGGATTGTGAATATCAATGCCTTGCTCTCTTTGCTATTTGAAAAGAATTTTCAAAAAATTCCCCCTAGATTCTCCTTGGATTCCTCCTACTTCCAACATTTCTCTCTCTATCTCTCTCCACTTATTACTCCTACTATTTTTCAAAAAACTTTTCAAAACACAAACCAAACACAGCACAAGTTTTGCATGATTGTATTGTGGTGTCTAAGCACCTCTTCCGAGAGTAATGGAAGCAAGGATTGCCGATTCTTTCAGTGATCCAAAGGGTTTGTTGCCAATTGGAGAATATGGGAAGTTAGATCAAAGCATTGGTTACTACTTGAATTGGAAACAACGAACTTGGGTTATACCAATCTCTTAGATGGGAAAACCTTGGCTAACGCCTTCATGTCTGAGAGTCTCAACTGGGCATCTATTTGTCTCGATTTGTAGGTACGAATTTACCTAGAGTGTTCCCCAGAATGTAGTTAAATAGCGTTCTATAAGAAAGAAGATATCTTAGTGTTATGCCTCCCAGTAACTAACTTTTAGCGCAGGCTGTTCTTAGTTGGTTCCAGTGCTGAATCTAGGAGCCTAATGTTTACTTTCATTGTTTTCTCATACACTATGAAAGAATTAACCAAAAAAACTCCACTAAGATGATCAAGGTAGGATTAAGTGGCCATTAATAGTCCATTTAGGTATTGGAGTTAGAGGAGAATTCGGCCGATCGATCTAGAGTGGAATCTAACATATAAGTGGCTCAAATGCTTGTGTGAATGACAAGCTTGTGCTGAGTCGAAGTGAAAATTTGTATAGGGTTGCTTTAAAGGTACCTTTGTGTTATGGCACTAAATTAAACTAACAAGCAAATCCTTTTTAGAGAACGAGTACAGCTGAAAAAGGATGTCTGCAAGGTACTGGATTTCAGAACAAAAAATGAATGCATACATGGAAGTTACAAATTATTAATGGAAGTTGGGATAAGGAAAGTCATCTGACGCGGTTTTTACATTAGGAAGAGCAATCTGATATGGATTGAAGGTGTGAAAGAGGACAAGAAAGACAGATTAAGGACGGAATGCTGGATTGACTTGTGTCGAATTAAAGTAAAGACAGTGTTTGAATAGAGCTAATTAGAGAAATCAGATCCTTGTAACTAATCCCAAATAGTGGAATTTGCAGCAATTAATAGTGGATGTTTGATAATGTTCATCCCCGTAGTTTCTTTGTGATCTGGGGATACTAATATACAACTATTGAAGGAAAACTATGTAGCACATGTCCTTGTACATAATGGGATGGCTTTGTGTGTAAGGTAGATTGAGTACTTAAGGTAGTCTGGGATGCCAACAAGATCCTGAAAGCTCGGGGTGCCGAAGGCGGAGGAGGAGAGAGCCCAAGGCAGATTCGAAAGGGAGAGAGTGGCAGTAGAGAGACCAAAAGAGCAATGGGTGTGTCATCTGTTGGATGAAGGTTAGGGTCCTTTACATAGTAGAAAGATGCCCTGACGTCCAGCTGGACTGAGGACACGTGGGGGGTCTTCAATGGCGGTCGTCTGTTTGTCTGAATGTCGCAGGCCTCTGAGGCCATAGTTCAGACCTCTAAAGTAAGATTGATAGTGATGTGTAATATAAAGCGTCTGAAGCTTGTAGAGATAGGTAGTAGTTGTGTGGGGTCTAGGCATAGCTTGAGGGTTAGTGATTCAAAGGGCAAGGTGGTAGGTATGATGCGAAGACCGATGAATTGTCCTTCAGTCAACAGGTCTCCCTCTCTCAACAGGTCTCCCTCTCTCTAAGACTGATCTAAAGTCCGAACTCTTCATTGACCCCTCAGTCAAGAGTTCGGACTTCAGACCAATCTTAGAGAGAGAGAGAGAGAGAGACACATGTTGATTGAAGGACAATTCCTTGGTCTTCGCATCATACCTACCACCTTACCTCTAAATCACTGACCCTTAGGCTTATGGCCTAGACCTCACATGACTACTACCTACCTTTGCTAACTTCAGACACTTTATATCACATATTACTATCAATATGACTTCAGAGGTCTGAACTCTGGCCTCAGAGACCTGCGACCTTCAAAGGACCAGCCATTGAGTAACCTCCATGCGTCCTCAGCCCAGCTGGATATCGCTCTCCTATATAAAGGACCCTAGCCTTCATCCAACATATGGCACGCCCATTGCTCTTGGTCTCTTTATTGCCACACACACAAACTCTCTCTCTCTCTCGGATCTGCCCCTTCGGCACCTCGAGCCTTCAGGATCTCGTTGGTATCCTGAACTACCCTCAAGTAGCATCATCCATAATGAGAATACACTTGTGGTTTTTGCCAATGCATAGTCTAGTTTGGGATTCATTCATGATATTGGTGTGTCTGGAGCTTGATAAATTTGGTTTTTCCCAATGGTAATTGCATGAAGGTTTAATATCTGATTACTACGGAGAAAGGGTTGTTGATAATCTTGGAAAAACTCAAAGACTCGAGTATGCTTTATCATGGAGTATTGTGGTAATGACTGCGAGGCTCATCAAGCAACTTGGGGAACAAAGGGTTGGGATGATAAATTGTTCATCTTGTTTTTGTCTGGTACTCGGAGGTTTTGGAAGTTGGTTCTAAAAGTTCTTTGGGAGCTTACCTTAACAAGGAATCTGGCAGCATAGCGCGGATACTCCTTAGTGTTGTAACTACGACGGGGGCCATTTAAGTGCTCAAATAGACTTTTCATAATTTGGTCGATTGTAAAGTGCTTAAATTGGCAGGAAGACGCATGTGCGCTCTGTTCAGTTTTAGGGTAATCATAATAGGGAGAAAACCCATTAGGGTTAATTTCATTCAACTTAAAATATATATACAAGCTGTATAATAATTACACTACGGTCCTAGATACTTAAACTAATTACATAATAAGACACATAATTACACTAGATACAAATAGATCTATCATCTAACACTCCCCCTCAAGTTGGTGCGAAGATATCAATCAAGACCAACTTGAACACAATAGGATGAAAACTCTTGCTACCAAGCCCTTTTGTGAATATATCAGCTAACTGATCTCCAGATCTCACAAACGGCATACATATCAAACCCTCGTTCAACTTTTCCTTGATGAAGTGTCGATCAATCTCTATGTGCTTCGTTCTGTCATGCTAAACGGGATTATGAGCAATGTTAATGGCAGCTTTATTGTCGCAGTAAAGTTTCATCGGAACACTATCAGCAAACCCCAAATCAAGTAACAAAGTTTGGAGCCACAAAAGCTCACAAACACCATTAGCCATAGCTCTATATTCAGCTTCTGCGCTAGACCTGGCGACTACTGATTGCTTCTTACTTCGCCAGGTAATCAGATTACCCCCAAGGAAAGTGCAATAGCCAGAAGTAGAGCGCCTATCATCCACAGACCCAGCCCAGTCAGCATCAGTGAATGCCTCCAATCGTAAATGGCCATGATTAGAGAACAAAATTCCTTTTCCTGGAGCTGATTTTAGATACCTCAAAATACGATAAACTGCATCTAGATGTGAAGTACGAGGATCATGCATAAACTGACTAACAACACCTACAGCATAAGTAATATCTGGTCAAGTGTGGGCCAAGTATATTAGTCGACCCACAAGTCGCTGATACCTCTCTTTATCAGTACGCTCCCCCACATCTCCACTAAGATGATGATTCGCCTCAATAGGAGAATCTGCAGGTCTACAGCCCAACATGCCTGTTTCTTCCAAAAAATCAAGTATATACTTGCGTTGGGAAATAAAGATACCTCTATCAGACCTTGCTACTTCCATTCCAAGGAAGTATCTCAATGATCCCAAGTCCTTAATCTCGAACTCTTGAGCTAGACGAGACTTAAGGTTTTGAATCTCACTCACATCATTGCCTGTCATTATTATGTCATCAACATAAACAATAAGGACAGCAATCTTACCATTACTTCGCCGGATAAACATCGTATGATCTGCATGACTCTGCTTGTAACCAAAACTCAGCATAGCCTTAGAAAACCTACCAAACCAGGCTCTAGGTGACTGCTTCAACCCATAAAGTGCCTTCTTTAATCTGCACACCTTTCCTTCACTTGCAGGAGAAGAGAAACCTGGTGGAATATCCATATAAACTTCCTCCTCTAATTCACCATGGAGAAATGCATTTTTCACATCAAATTGTTGAAGAGGCCAATTCAAGTGGGCAGCACACGAGAGGAGAGCTCGCACAGAATTCATCTTTGCTACCGGAGCAAACGTTTCCTCATAGTCAATACCATAAGTTTGAGTAAAACCTCTGGCAACAAGCCTTGCCTTGTATCTCTCAACTGTACCATCAGCCTTTTGCTTAATAGTGAACACCCACTTGCAGCCCACTGGTTTCTTCCCTCCTGGAAGTGACACTAGATCCCAGGTGCCATTCTTTTTCAAAGCTGTCATCTCTTCTACCATAGCTCCTTTCCACTTAGGTATCTTGAATGCATCTTGCCAATTCTGTGGAATAGGTATAGAAGAAAGAGAAGAGACAAATGCATGGTACGAAGGAGACAAACGGTCATAAGAAACAAACTGTGAAATAGGATGTTGAGTACAAGATCTAACACCTTTTCGAATAGCAATAGGAAGATTGTCAGGCTCCATAGGAGGAGGTTCAATAAGAGAAGAATCATTACCAGAAGAGTCAGCTGAGGAATCTGGAACTGGATTGGGGGATTGTGATTGACAAAGTGGTAACGTACATGAAGACTTTCCATTTTTCCGTCTAGCATACCTCTGTAAGCCAGCTCCCTGCAGTCGTTGTCGTGCAGGTAGTTGTTCCTCATTATCACCACCAATATCATGTGTTTCCCTTTCAACAAATACTGGTTCCTCTCCAGTGTTTTCCTTCTCCCCTTCACTATGATCATAGAAAAATTTCTCCCCCTCACTATGATTATAAAAGGTAAACATCTCTTCCTCTTGTTGATGCTCCCCCTGAAGAGATGGTTTGGAGGGAGAATAAAAAACCTCTGTTTCCCAAAAGGTAACATCCATAGAGACAAACATCTTCCTTGAATAAGGATCGTAACACTTATAGCCTTTTTGAGTAGGAGAGTACCCAACAAAAATACACTTATGGGCTTTATGTCCTAGCTTGCCCCCCGAAGGTTTTGGGGTATGAACAAAACACACACAACCAAACACCCTAGGTGGAAGAGTCATAACTCGACAACTGCTTGGCAGGCACTCAATGGGTGTTTTAAAATTAAGGACACTTGATGGCATACGGTTGATAAGATATGTAGCAGTTAAAATAGCTTCTCCCCATAAGTATTTGGGAACATTCATAGTGAACAAAAGAGATCGAGCGACCTCAGCAAGATGACGATTTTTACGCTCAGCGACTCCATTTTGTTGTGGAGTATCAACGCAAGTCGTCTGAAAAATAATACCATTATCATCTAGATATGTCCGAAAAATCTTATCAATATACTCAGTCCCATTATCACTCCGAAGAATTTTAATATGTGTATCAAATTGAGTGCACACCATCTTATGAAAAGATTTGAAACAGGAAAATACTTCATTTTTTGACTGGAGTAAGTACACCCATGTGGCACGAGAATAACAATCAATAAAAGTAACAAACCATCGATAGCTCTTTAAAGAAGTAACAGGAGAAGGACCCCAAACATCAGAATGGATAACCATAAATGGAGAATCACTTCGTTTATTAATAGGTGCATAAAAAGAGCGTTTATGTTTTCCAAACTCACAGGCTTCACAAAAAAACTGATCCCTAGGACAATGTTTAACTAAAGTAGGGAAAAGTTTCTCTAATATCCCAAAAGAGGGATGACCCAATCTACGGTGCCACCGATGTAACAAAGAAAGAGTGGAACTCATATCTGCCCGTAGAGCTTGTCCACATGATAAAGATGGCTGAGATGGATGAGGTGCATGCTCCAGATAATAGATACCACCATGTGCTTTACCACTGCCAATCACCTTCCTTGTTTCCAGTTCCTGAAAGATACAGTGAGTAGGAAAAAATGTCACAGAACAGTTTGCAGAATGGGTAAAACTACTAACTGGAAGAAGGTTAGTGGCAAAATTTGGAATATGGAGGACTGAAGGGAGAGAGATAGAGGGAGAATAGCGAACGGAACCTTTCCCTGAAATAGCAGAGAACGATCCATCGGCAATTCGAACCTTATCCTTACCAGAACAAGTGGAATAAGAATCAAAAACAGAGGAACAACCTGTCATATGATCTGAAGCACCAGAATCGATAATCCAAGGAATACCAGAGGAGGCAGTAAATGCACTAGCTGGAATACCTGAATGAGCAAAATAAGATGCAGTAGGAGCTGCTGTGGAAGTAGGAGCTCTAGTAGAGGAAGAATCAGCCTGAGCCATAAGACGCCTGAGAGCTTGCATCTCCCCCTGAGAGAAACCACCAACAGAATCAGAAAGTGACTGAACTCCTGTACTGAACCCAGAATCAGACAAGGTAGCAAACTCTGAAACATGTGCCTGAGCCTGAGAACGCCCGGGACCACGACCTCGACCTCCATGTCCACTGCCTCGCCCATGAGAAGGACGACCATGTAACTTCCAACAGAAATCCTTGGTATGTCCAGTGTTGTGGCAATAATCACACTGGAGTGACATACGGTCTATGGTCCCACTGGTAGTACCAGACTGAGACTTTCCATTGCCAGACCCAAACTGTCCCTGCGGAATAGCAACCAATGCAGAATGATCAGAAGTAGGAGCTTGTAACATAGCACCCCTTCTGCTCTCCTCCTGTTGAACAATGGCATAGGCCTCCCCCAAAGATGGAAACGGAACACGACCCAATACCTGCACTCTAATTGGATCATACTCAACATCAAGACCAGCAAGAAAGTCATACACACGCTCTTTCTCTATTCTTTTTAACCAAGCACTAGCATCAACAGAACAGACTGCTTGAAACCCCTGATAATAATCAAATTCTTGCCAGGCCCCACTGAGATCAGCAAAGTAAACAGCAACAGATCGATTGTGTTGATCCATAGTACGAAGTCGCTTTCGCAACTCAAAACACTGAGCATCATTGCCCTGCTGAGAATAAGTCTGTTTGGCAATAGTCCAAATCTGATATGGAGTGTTAAGAAGCAAGAAAGGATTACGAATATCAGCCTTCATAGAATTAAACAACCAAGTCATAGCTAAAGATCGACGAGACTTAAACGACTTGAGTTCAACATCAGTAGTAGGCTCAGTAACAGGGCCTTCAATGAATTCAGACACCCCTTTAGCTTCAATGGCTAATGTAAAAGTACGAGACCAAAGTAAATAATTTGTGCCATCCAGTTTGATGGGACAAATATCCAGTGGAGAGTTATCCAGAGTTCCTACACGACTCAACTCATCCTTGCCACTAGCGGAAGCCTGTTTTTTCTCTTCTGACATCTTGAAAGCAGAACAATAATGCCAAATAAACAATAAACAATGTTCCCAGCAACTTTAGAACTCCAAAAATAATAAATAAAGGTTCCAAAAACCCTAGAACCTCAAAAAAAATCAACTGAATACCTTCGGATCTGACTGAAACAGTGTTGAAAAAGGAAAAAAAAAGAGATTTGATCGGCGAGAACAGATTTGATTGACGGCGACAGCAAGCCCCGACTGATCGAAGACTGTTCACAAAGCACTGTTCACGCGAGTACTGTTCACGCGAGCACTGTTCACGATGCACTGTTCGCGCGAGCACTGTTCACGATCACTATTCACACGAGCACTGTTCCTGTTCGTGATCACTGTTCACCCGAAAGTACTGTTCATGCAGCGACGAGAAGAATGTCGTAGGTCACCAGGTTCTATCGCTCTGATACCATGTTCAGTTTTAGGGTAATCATAATAGGGAGAAAACCCATTAGGGTTAATTTCATTCAACTTAAAATATATATACAAGCTGTATAATAATTACACTACGGTCCTAGATACTTAAACTAATTACATAATAAGACACATAATTACACTAGATACAAATAGATCTATCATCTAACACGCTCATTAACAGGTGATACTGGAGTGTTCTTTTCCTTGCGTAGCAATTGGCGGACTCATGATGCTATTTGCCCTTCCTATATGGTGGTCCTATATCTATTAAATTGGATTGTGATGGGAACAAGGTCTTTTACATTCATCCTTGGGTTCATTCTAAGACCTGAAGCTCTGACACCTTGATATGAAGAAATGAAATAGTTCAAATTGGTGGCACTCTCCTTCAAGTTTTAGAACTAATTTAATTTTTCAGCTATTTATGAGATTCCCTTGTCTGGGCTTCTTTGCTAGTTCTAATGCGCACATTGTAATTCGCAACCAGTTTCTTTGCTAATCATTGGTGTTATATTTGGTGCAGGAATGCCTTTAAATTTCTTGGGTCTTGGTGCAGGTAAACAACAAATGGCTTTCTTCAGCAATTTTGCGCACACAACAAATCACTCACAAATCGCTATACTAAAAAAAAGTCTTTCTTACCATTCCCATGGCACTCGTAATATTATTTCTTAGAGAGCTGCTACACACACAGCAGTCTGTGCACAGATTTTTTTGTGGGGCCCACCACGGGTCCCATACAAATCATCCGAGCCGTTCATTAAATGTAAAACAGTTTTTCAAAGGTCCCCGTAAAAAATAGGCTCAATCCAATACCTATAGGTGCTTCATCCAACCATCTAACTTTTCATTCAGATTTTCGGTTAATGAAAAGTTATGTGGTTGGATCGAGCACTTATAGGTATCGGATTGAGCTTATTTTTCATGGAGACCCTTGAAAAAGTGTTTTACATTTAATGAACGGCTCCGATGATTCGTATGGGACCCGTGATGGGCCCCACAAAAAAATCTGTGCACAATCTGTGCACAAAGTGTATGTGTGTGTAGACTTTCTGTATTTCTTACCATTGGTCTTTTTATGGACTGCACAATTTCATCATGCTACTGGATTTGTAGGTGGAGGCTGTGGAGTTGGGCTCGGCCTTGGATGGGGATTTGGGACAGCTTTCGGTAGTCAGTATCGCTCTTCTAGGGTTATGTTCCAAGGCGTTGAGTTTACCAATCAGAGTCAAACTGATAGCAAAGAGTCCACAAATTCATCCAGAATCTCAAACAAAGTTCATGGTGGTCAATAAATTTAAATGTTCAATTATTAAAATCTCTATCTCAAACACGGTACATATTTTGCTAATGTTTGTACCTGAATTTGATCTGAAAAGGTTTGTGTTGAACATTGGAAGATAACCTTGAAAATTGAATTCTATGAGGTTAGTGTGCAAATGCTATGACACGATAAACTCTGATCCATTTGATAACAGATTACCACCATGGTGGCAAGTTTAGATTTTATCGGTACAAGCGGAAGGGTAAAATTTCATATGTTCATTGTCACATCATTGGAATAGAACAATGTGTAAATACAGGTAGTCATTATACATAAAATACGCAGGATTCGGGGTCGATTTTGATTGTTTTTGCAGAAATCATGAATCATGGTCGATTTTAAACCATTTCATGTCCATTAAAACCGATGGTTTCAACCTCATCTCTAAATGTCGATTTTGATTGTTTTTACTTTTTGCAGATCGATTTAAACCATTTCATGTCCATTAAAACTGATGGTTTCAACCTCATTTCCAAATTTAGAGAGAGAGAGAGAGAGAGAGAGAGAGAGAGAGAGAGTTTTTCCATAATAAATAAGGAAAAGAAATCCAGACATAAAATGAAAAAGAAAAAATAATTTACTACTCTCTTCGTCTCTTTTTAAATGTTCTATTTCGTAACTCCAACTTATTAAAAAAGCATCATCATTATACCTTTCATATCAATTTTTTCTTCCACTTTCCCTACTTACCCATCATCATTACATTTTTTACTCACTAACTTTTCAAAATGGAATCTACTTTTAAGGACAAAATAGATAATGTACCAACTTTTACCCACTAACTTTACCAAATAGACACTTATTAAGGGACAGTCCAAAATAGAATACTGGACTATAATAAGGGGACAGAGGGAGTAATAGATAAGGACATAAATGGCCATTCAATCAATTACAGGATGAGAACATAAATAAGTTCCTCAAACAGAATGACTATTTAATTTCTTCTTTTTATTATTGGTAATTGGTTTCTGTATTTGTGAGGAAGCAGTTGCCACACAGAGATTTTTCAATGCAACAGCTATTTGTAACGTCTATCTCACTGTGAGACCTACACATATAAGGGGCCCACATCATGTGAGAAGGTGTTACAAATAACGATTGCATTGAAGATTTTTTCGGCCACGAGAACCTGCGGATTGAGATTGGTGTAAAAAACTGAAGCATAAAGAAGAGATAAGGCAATTATTCAAATTCTTGTATAGGTTAAGGTTATTCAATGCATTGCCTACCCCAAATACACCGTCACGATGTGGATCAAGGGATTGTGCAGGGGGGATTGTAGTGCATCATTCTAGTCGTTCATTTTAGTAATCAACAGTCCGAATTTAAAACAAATTCCTCCAGTCCAGTACTACAGGGTTTCCGAATCCCACAATGTGTTTCCTCAACTATCACACAATCACATGGGATCTGTGAACGCACTCTATAATTTTAAGGTGATTTTCTTGTTCTTTTAATCTTTGTAACAATTTAAGAGAATAAAATTTGTTTCTGCCGTTCAAAAAAAAAAAGAGGTGGTTTTCTTACCACAAAAAAAAAAAAGTATATAATTTAAGAAATTTTCACCAAAAAATGATGTGACGAGCATGACTTATCTCGAAATCCGTCCCACTTAGATACTAATGGAAACTTAGACTCACAGATTATACGGACAAGACAATTATTTTCTTTTCACTCCTGCTTGAAACGATTTTCACCCATGTTACCGACACAAAAGTTCGTGCACAAATCCATACACAAATATGTTCGGCACGTGGTAACAAGTTAATAAAGAAAACAACATACAAATATTAAACTATCGCCTCTGATCCGTCGCAAGACGCGTAACTGAATTTATGTTCATATAAAGTACTAAGCCGAGGAAGGTTTGGGATTCTGTATTTTTTGGACTAATTTGGGTCTTGTTGGACTGTCTTCTTCCTTGAGATAGAGACTGTTTCTGTCTTTACAACAGCTGTTTTTCCTTTGTTTAGTTGTTTGGTGAGCATGAAAGTGGCTACCGGTAGAGGGAATGGCAAAAGAGGTTGTTGATTGGTTGGGTGATTTTGAGTTAGGTTAGAGGTGGAAGATGGAAGAAACTACAAGGGCGAGGTTTTTTTTTTTTTTTTTTGTATTCGTGTGTATTTTATATATGGTTTTTCATATACCTGAATCCCGAGCGGTTTAGTTAGCCAATAAAATAAGCACCGGTAGAGCCAGAACTATAATTTGAAAGTGACACTGTTTGATAGGAGTCCACTTTTGTTAATGTGTATGCCCTCAAAGTGTGAGCGAAAATTATGTTTATATTCCTATAATTAAATTTTGTTGTGGTATTTTTTTCTTGTTAAAAAGAATAAAAGTTTCGACCAACTCTCTTGTGATGTAAAAATGAAAGAGATTGAGATATGACAGTAATGATCCAACCGTTCAAATTTTAGAAAATGATCTTTACATTGCCTTGTATAAATATATGACGTTGTTTGAACACCAGTAGGTGACTAACCGAATTACCTTAGCATAAAAGGGAAAAAAAAAATGTCGATCTCAAGGGGTTGGCTTAGTGGCCAACCTCCTTTGGCTAGTAGGCGGTGGGATCGATTCCGTAGAATTAGTCGAGTTGAGCATAAATTAGCTCGAACAGCTAAATTATTAAACGAAATCGCATTGACAAATAAGTTTCAGATTTGATGTAGTATTTGATATGAAAATCGTCCTACCTAACCTTCAAACCGAACTCAATTAGTGTGGTGGGAAGCGCGTGCCATGCGGGAGCTACTGCCTTTCTTCCTCTCAACCACACAGTCAATGGAGATGCAACAAACTTAGGAGATAATCCAGCTTGCTATTCGGATTCGGACAGAAACAGTCTGGTCTAATCTCAACCGTCCGTATCGATAATCAATAGTTTAGTCTATGAAAAATTTTGATCGTCGACAAGGTACTGTCTCAAGAAATGCTTTATGCAATTCAAACTCAAACCGTAAAGAAGCCGGGTTCATAGGAGAAGTGATGATAAATTTACCCCCCAAAAATGATAGTGCAGCTTTCTTTTCCCCTTTCTTTAAAATTTTTTATCAAGGGGTAAGAATTGCATTCAACTACTTTTTAGGACAAATCAAATTTGTAAACCCAAATTAATAGTGTTTTTATTTCACGATTCAAACCGTTTATTTTATATCAATTAATGTGATTTCATTCATGAATAAAATTAGATTAATCAGACATAGATAAAGATTAGGACATATCTGACCGAAATTAAAGAAATCAAATATGCAAAAATCAAATTAATCCCGTTTGTATTTCACAATTCAAGCCGTTATTTTGTAGAAAAAATTAATTCGTTTCATTCATACAAAAAAGTAGGTTAATTGAACATCAATAAACATCTGGTCAAATAATATTTGGTAAAAGAGAAATGAGCGATCAAATCCAGCAGTTCATTTCTCTTATGAGCTTTGTAAGATTGAACTCATGCATGATCTTTTTCATTGATGATAGACACATTAAAACTTAAAAAAAAACGAACAACTTAGATGAGATGTAATGGGTTTTACTTTACCTCATAACATATCATAACCACATAATTTAAAAGGGAAAACTTTACTTACACCCCATGTAGTTTGGTCTATATGCGAAATCATCCCTTGTATTCAATTTGTTGTACATAATCCACATTGTACTTTGTGGTAGATTGCATCCGGCACCTAATTCCGTCTAATTTCACACGTTTAAGAAATTGGACATAAATGTCTTCATCATCTCCATTCAATCATCATGCTCTTTGAATCTAACCAATATATTAAAAATTTAATTCGAGCCATTTATAATGTATTAATCAGAAAGTAGAATATCTCTATAAAAAATCTGGCCGATCAAGACACTAGACAACTCTTAGAAAACATTAAAATTAAAAAAAATTGAAAATGAAAAATTAAACCTTCCTAATAAATTATATTTCACCATGAAGTTCTCAAATCAACTTGAATTTTGGTACGAATATAGTACTCGTCAACTTGTATAATATAAACAGTTCGGATCAAATTTTCTATTAACTTTAACTGAAAATGTGCATAATACATAATCACAGGAAAGTAATGTGCTACAAAATAGTAAAATTTAAAAGATTCATCCGCGTATCGACCAAACCATAGGGGGGTGTAAGTGAAGTTTGCCCATTTTGGAAATGACTGGATCTTACTCCGACCTTTATGGGCATTGGATCCCTCAATTTCCCATCCGTCTTTTCTTTCCCATCTATATAGAGTATCTATAGCTCTATATATTAGAACGGTAAATACTCTTTGCATGGACTAATTTCCTCTAGACTCCCAATTCAACTCTCTCTCTCTCTCCCTCCCTCCAGACACACACACACACACACACACACACACACAACTAACCAAAAATGGAGAAAGGAAGAATTTTCACCCTTTCCCAGGTTGCCCAACACAAGTCCAAGAAGGATTGCTGGTTCGTCATCAATGGCAGGGTACGTAATTGATTCCCCTTGGGGATTTGCTCCCGTTTCATCTTTAATTCCAAATCAGCCATGTTAAATATTCTACTACGACACTGCCCAGAATTCAAAATGGATTAATTGATCAGATCCACTCGGGCGTGTCGGTCCATCCATTTTTACTCCTGCTTATTTTTTGTCCTGCAATAAAAAAACACGGTTAGGAACGGGCGACCAGCATCATGGTCCCCATCGGGCGTCACCACAACACCCAGTCCCGATAAGTATTCCGGCACACCCAGCATCTGATTCACGAGAATTATTATCGTGAGCGGGTTTTTAACTCACGACCGCGCGTTAAGAGGGATGGACTTTCACCCCGCACCTTTTGCTAGCTTTTGCTATAACTTCACTACACCTCGGTTGTGTTTTCTTTCTCCCCTGTTCTAAACTGCACTTGCACTTGAAAGACGCTACCTTCGTTTAAATTCGAGTGAAAATTGCAGGTGGTGGACGTGACCAAGTTTCTGGAAGAACACCCGGGAGGAGAGGAGGTGTTGATCGAGTCGGCCGGGAAAGACGCAACCAAGGAGTTTGATGAAATTGGCCACAGCAAGGCTGCAAAGGAAATGCTCCTCAAATACCAGGTAGGGGTCCTCCAAGGTTACAGCCCCAGCGGAGGCGGCGAGTCCGAAGTAGGTGCTTCTAAGGAATCCAACAAGGCTAAAGAGATGAAAGCGTTTGTGATCAAGGACGATCCGGTGCCCAAATACAAGGCTTTTGTCGAGTTCTTTGTGCCCCTGCTTGTCGCCGGATCCTTCTTCGGGTACCGGTACCTGACCGGAGCAACCCAGATCGGATCTTGATTTTGAGATCTCATCTTTTAGAATGGTAGCTATGGTCTTCAATTAGTATCTGATCATGTGATCGGTTTAATAATCTGTTATTTCGCGTTTATTGTCTGCATGAATCCTCCAGGGGAAGAAAAGATTTAGTAAGATAAAATGAAATGGAATCTCGCTTGTTTGTAGTCCAGTTTTGGATAGCAAAGGTGTAGTTTGAGTAATCGCAACCGTCGCATGGTGTTTTTAATGGTCCAGATTTATTTTCAATCTTTCACCGGTACTGAAAGACTTTCACCAATAATACATTCAACAAGGTTGAACTATTGATTTTTAAAATGAACGGTTTAGATTGAACCGCACAATCTTCTCTGTAGTTAATTGCAGAGAAGCCGGATGAAGTAATCAGTCATTTTCCCTTTTCTGAGAAAATTGCTCAATAAAATCTAACATTCCAAATACAAAACTATACACTTGTCGGAGGAAGAAAAGGGAAATTTTCATTTCCCCTTACAAAATTCTACTTCATACCAAAGGGGGAAATCTCTTATAGTCTAATGCAAATTCTGTATCAACCGGGCAAAAGTGCATCTATTTGTTCGCAGTCATTTGGGGTGTTCGATTTCTGGTTTTTTCAGTAAAAGTATTTTGACTAGGTTTCAACCAAAAAGTAACCAAAAACTAGCTAACTTTAACATCTTAGTCTGACATTTATATCGCGATAAGGAGTTGATGATGAGTTGCAGCCCTCCATGACCTAATACCAATAGTGGTCGTAGAGTGAATTAAGCATACGATTCCGACGCAAGACAGACATTTCCTTCACCTCCCTTACGTAAACAGCTTCCTCAACGTCTTGCCATTTGTTAAATTGTTTCAGCCACATCATGATAAAAAACCGTCGATGATGAGTCCGATAGAGAGGAGAAGAAGAAAACCACGAGAAGGCAATGTATGTCCCAATCTTGGAAGATGAGAGCCCCAAAAAACAAATACTTGCCTTCACTCACCAAAAACAAATCTAATACCTGCATATACAAATAATCACACTACTGTCTTTTCTAGGCACAGTCTACTCTTTTGAACATCAAAGAACTTATTCAAGCTTGTAATCTATATTATTGTCCAAAGAGCATTCTGTCTATCATGAGTATCCGCCAAATATGACGAACCTTACTTTTCCTCCGGTGAGATGAAAGGAATCTATATCTAAACTATATATTAAAGCAAAGTCATAATTCGTGAGGAGGCCTGCGGTTAAAAAAACGTGGCACCAGTGAGGAGTCTTATGGTTGCGACACACGGCATTTATATATTGAGAAAGGTCAAGTAACCTCTTAGAGTTGCATTTGAAAAATTATATTACAAAACAGTGCGATTTTTGTTGAAAATGTCTAGGCATATAAATGAGAGCAACATCTACAACCGTTAGATCACTTCATGTTAAATTTGTAGCCATCGGATCATTTTGTTTTAAAAGATACTAAGAATAAATTTATCTCTTTCTATTATCACTTTTTAGGCAATATATCTCTATGTAAAATAATGTTGTCTTATATGATCAAATAGAAAAATATCTCAAAATGGTAACTGACGCTTGGTAGATATTACAACTATCCTGTAGAGCTGGTCAATTTATTTAAGTTGAGATTATGATACATTTCAACGTGCCTTTAGGCACTAAACATCCGCTAGTGTTAGATAACTGATGTCCATTCCTTAATTTACGTAGACCACCCATAATTTACGTAGAGACAATATTCAAAAAGTATATGGTTTATTGTATACTGCCAATTAATCTTCCACTATTGTTCTCCTTGGAAACCAAATCAAACATATTTTTCTTATTTCCTATTACATTCTTCTCATAGACATTGGACTCTTTTTGCACGTTAACTGCTGCCTATGGGTAAGTGTTTTCCTATATATATATATATACACACACACACATAGTCCGGATCCAATGAGGGATTCCTTACGGCTTTATGGTGTGGAACTCCCCTTTCCCAATCGAATTGCAACGATCCGAGCCGCTCAAAGTGTGCATAACGTGATTTTAAGGGTACCCGCAAGAAATCAACAAAAAAAATGATCGGGAAGGGCTTGATTCGAGCAGTTTTTTACTGAACTGTTCAAGAAAAAACTGTTCGGATCAAGCCCTTCCCGATCAATTTTTTTGCTGATTTCTCGTGAGTACCCTTAAAATCACGTTCTGATCACTTTGAGCAGCTCGGATCGTCGCAATTTGATTGGGAAAGGAGCGTCCCGCACGGTAACACCGTGCGGGATCTCTCATTGGATCCGGACTGTCTATATATATACACGTCAAGCAATTCATTCATCACTTGAAGGGAAAAGATTTCACCACAAAATACGGGAATGAACCAAAACTACCAAATCAAAAAGACACGAGTTACTGCTAGAAGCACACTGGATACAAACTCAAGGACACCCTGCTGAAACAAACCTACACTAAGTGCTGGTATGAGAATTCCGTCCATAACTCAGTAATAGAGGAACCAAGGAACCCCAGCTCAAACCCAAAATAAGCACAAGATGAAATCGATCATGGATGTGCTACTCATAAGCCAATTGCCAGCATGCCCTTGTCAGTGGGACCGAAACCGCCGGCGAGCAAAGGCGCCGACAGACGAGTTCACCAACACGAGCAATGGACACCACTCCTGTGCAAGTCCCATTGAAACATTAGACTCTGGCGCGCGGGATAGACACCGGCAAGATGACGATCCGGTGCAACCAACACGAGCGTTGGATACCACTTTGAACTCCAAAACTCATCAACAAAACCAGAAGCAAACAAGAAGTTATTCGCCCACCACCTCGACCATACCGAATCCGGGGGAAACCCAAATCGCTACGAAATCAGACTAGGGAAAAGGATGGAAAAACCGCCGGAAAACACAAAAGATACCCTTCCGCACACCTGATTACCTTATTTTCTATTGTTAATATAATACTGTAAAAGTTTAGTTTTGCTATTAGCACATAGGAAAAGGATACAGTAGTTAGGTACAGACCCCGGCCCACATCTCAATAATCCTGGCTCCGCCATTCAACAACCTACCCCATGTAAAGCTTCCATGTAAGCTAGCTTCAGACAATCAATTTGGATTTTAAAAAGCTCTTCAAAACTCTAACAGTGGAGAAATTTTTCGGTGCCGGATAGGTTTCTCCTACGTGGTATCGCTCGGCATATTCGAATCGTCCGGTATAATTTTGGACAGTTTGAATTGAAACTCTCTCTCTCCTTTCACTTCAATACTCTCTCATTTTTCTCTCTCTAAATTTGAGCTATCAAAAAATGTAACGGACGGCTCGAATGCGCCAAGAAGACACCACATGATACCTCCCCAACATTGAAATTTTTTGGGTTACAGCTCACTCCGTTTGGTTTAGCATTTTGAGAGTTACTTTTATCTCTCGGCACAGTTTTCAATAAATTTTTCTTTCTATCTCTCTACTCATTATCACTCTAACTCTCAAAAATAATTTTCTAAAATATAAACCAAACAAAACGACGAGTAATTCCTGATTGAGAACGTTGGAGGAGCGGTAAATGGAGAGCCGTGGGTGTGCACTCGTGGGCGTGTACTCAGTATGATTACAAAATACAGTTGCATATCCCCCGATTTTTTAAGCTATTAAACTTGCTACTAGCAGTTGGTTTAGCATTTTGGTAACCAGGTCCCAACGACCGGCTACCGCAGAGCAACTCTACGAGGCGGCGAGAAGCGTCGACGCGTCGAGATCAGACGGTTTGTTATTTTCCCATCGTCCTTATTGCACTATCTACCTTCGCTCTCTTGTACTTCGAATTTGATAGCGTTGCCATTGTTAGATGCATTTCACCGATCTTTACTTCCGATTCGAATTCCAGAAGCTGTTTAATTTGATGGCGATTCTGTAGAATAAATAAGAGTTTCTCCAGCCCTTAATTTGGATAAAAACTCCTAAAACCTACTTCAGTCCTCAAGTTAAACTCTACAGTTTTTGCTCAAAATTTTACTCCAACCGAAAAAGACTCAAAATTTTACTCAAATTTTATAAGGTCGTTTCCCCTTTCACAGATTTACAACTACACCTGTGCTATTTACGCAAGTCATGCTAGATTTGAGTTTGCGCATTGAATTGTTTCATATGTCGAATGAAGATTTCAGTCGTACTTTTACTCAAGGTGAGTGAAAATTTGGTTGGGGAAGGGCTGGAGATGCCCTTAGTGAATAGGATTTTGAGCATGACCGTACGGAACCGACTGATCATGTTGCTTTCATGGATATTAAAGCTGGAAATTTTCATAGCTCACTATCAGTGTTGTTGACAATTAGGGCTGCAAACGAGCCGAGTCAAGTCGAATTTTGCCTTGCTCGAGCTCGAATTGAGCTGAAATATGTGGGCTCGAACTTGGTTCGAACATATATTCAAAAGCTCGAGCTTGGCTCGGCTCGAATGGCTTGTTCGGTACATGTATGGGTATTGGTGTGTGTGTGTATATATATATATACCAATATATATGTATATGTAAGCTTGAGCTTGGCTCGAATGGCTCATTTGGTATATGTATGTACTGTATATGGCAGCTCGCGAGCTCAACGAGCCGAGCATCAAGTGGCTCGAGCTCGGCTCGTTTATGAAACGAGCTGAAAATGTTGGCTCGAGCTCGTTCATTTGCTTTGTAAAAACCCGGTATTTTTAATAAATAATAAAAATCATCAAAACAAAAATATTATTTTTGCTCGTTAGTTTATTCAATGCGAAAAATTATTTATGTCGTCACACCAATTTTATTCCGTAATCGATTGCGTGTGCGCGCGTGCTTGGCGAGTAATTTTCCTTGTGTATACTTTGGTTGCACTAGATAATCTTTCCTAACTAAAAACTTATTTGTCCCAGCCACATTTTTTCTTATACGTGGCCCTTTTCCACTCAATTGTTCCACCGAACTACCCATCCAATTTCCTTAACAATCCTAAACTAACTGAAGCAAACAAAATACTCTTTTAAACATCCTCCATCTAACTTGTCAATGTTTAACCATTTTTGTCACCTCCTTTTCTCTAACCAATAAGAAGTCGACAACCACCCAAGAAACCTTCCTTTAACTCCCAAACAAAAGTATTCAACCTGCACTATATTACCCAAGAGATATATACTCCTCTCCATATTACTCTTCTTTCTTTCCTTTCTTCTTTTATGAACACCAACACACACACTTCGGCACAGAGAAAGAGAGAATTGTAGAGAGAGAGAAGAACAGCCAGCCGGGTACCACCCTCTTACCGCCGCCATCACCCCTCTCGGCCTCCACCATTTCCACCGATTACCAAGTTCACCACCGAAACCCATCACCACCGTACCTCCTCCTGCCCTCCCGACGCCACCAGCCCGTCCACCCTCGGCCTCACCACCGGAACTCATCATCACCAACCGGAGCTCACCTCACCAGCCGAGTTCCGTCGCCTCTCCGAACCGCCACCGAATCACTCCGAAACCCGTTTTGCCGGACGAGAGGTAATTCGGAACTCACCTCTCTACGTATATATATCGTGTTTATATAATGATTATAGAGCTAAGGTGTGATAATAATCGAACCCAATGTCGCCGGTCGAGTGGGCCGAAACTCATTGTTTTTCCGTTGAAAACAGCCACTGGAAATTGAAAAAAAAAAAAGATTTTAGAACAATTACAGTTTAACCCTTGAGTTTGATTAACTTATAGATTCAATCCCGATTTATTAAAATCTAGTATCATAAGTCCCAACATTAATTAGTTTCGAGGCAATCCTAGTTTGATTGCAAATATGATTTTCTTTCTAATACCGTCAATACCCCGAGATGATTAAGACTAAACGTGGATTTTGAGCTTTGAAAAAGAAAAGAAAAAATACTAAGGATCACTAAAATTATTTTAATCGCATGATTAATTCTATGGCATGACTAATTATCGCATGATTATTTTTTTTGGCGTTATTAGTTGTATCGCATGATTATTTTTGTGGCATGATTAGTTCTATAGTTAGATTTATTTTATAGCTCGATTAAACATTATTAGCATGATGACCTGTATTGTGGAAATGTGGATTATGTGAAATGTTGTTGTACTGATAGATTGGACAAATAGGTTCCCGGGGTGGTTTACGATGAGAGAACTGATAGACGTTGTTAAGTTAATGGAAATCTGATAATGTGTGGAGAGAGTGTACGCGTGTTGTGAAATTTTGAAATGCGTGACCAGATAGGGCCCAGTGATCAAATGGTGACCAGTTAGGGCCATTGTGATCTTGAAAGTTCTACGATGTTGAAATGGGTAACCAGGTAGGGCCCAGGGTGCTAATCAGGCCCAACATGTGATGTGTTGTGTACGACCCTAACAGACGGTTACGTCATGGGTAACTTAACCCCTTGTTATGGTCTAAGTGAAACATATTCGCCTAAGACCCCGGTGTAGGACAAGCAAGAGGTGGGTTGTCCCATGAAACGGGCAGAGTTAGTGGTATGGGAGGAAAGGATCTTGTGGGGAAGATCCCTAGAATTCACTTAAGTTAAAGGATAGTAATGAAAGAAAGGTTGATTGTTCTCTTTTTATGTTATTTTTAATGCGTGTCAATTATATTCCTATTGTTTGTAAGTTATGGGTTTGGATGGGTTTTGGCTACTGAGCGTCATCGCTCATGGTACTATGTTGCCCTGGTAATTCGAACGCCAGGTATTGAAGACGGAACAGAAGGGGCGTAAGCAAAGAATGATTTGACGTTGACCAAAGAAGATGTTATCGAACTCTGGTTACACCCTTAGTTGCTCTGTAATTTCTATTTAACTATTTTAATACTCCATTGTACAGTAAGAGAATCTGACAAAATACTTTAAGGTCGATACGTTGCGATTTGATTGGAATTGACAGAACTTTTGGGATTTTAATGCTTCAAAGTTTATTTGGAAATTATAATAGTTGATTTATTCGAAACGGTTGTAATATAATGACATATGCTTTTGAAATGGTGATAAAGTAAACTTATGAATTTCTTTTGTGAAAATAATCTTTTAAATATTTTATTAATGTCTCCGAATTTTCGGGGCGTTACATGCTTGATGAACCGAGCTCGAACGAGCTGTTAGCGAGCCGAGTCATGAGCCGCTCGTGAGCGGCTCGGTTAGTTTGCAGCCCTATTGACAATACCTTTGTCAAGATTATTTTGGATCAGTTTCATGAATCCTGTGTACTAATTTCAAAGTTGTTGGAGGTTATGCATTATGTGTTGGGTTTTCTTACTTTTCTAAGCCCTGATTAGTGAGGAACTAAGGGTATTACAATAGTTAGTTGATGCAAACCCTAGCATATGCCGCTTAAAACCTACTTCTATATCAAATTGAGTTCTACTCAAACTTTTACTCCATTTCAAAAAAGACTCAATATTTTACTAAATTTTACTAGGGCATTTCCTTCTTCACAAATATACAAATACGCTGTTAATGAACTACTTACACTAGTGTTATGCTTAGATTTGAGCTTTTCCATTGGAGCTTTTACTCATTCTTTACTCTAATTCGATAAAAATTTGGGTAAGGGCAATTTGGTATGAAGTACTCCAATGGACAAATCCGAATGTAAGCACAAATGTGAGTAAAAGCTACATTAATGGCAGAGTTGTAAATTATCAAGAGCAAACAACCCTTAAATCTTTTTTGTGATTCTATGACTGAAATTGTAAAGAAACAGAGTATAGCATTTTCGATACAGATGATTTGAACTTAATAAATGGACATATACATACGTACCAGGGCGGAGGTGGTGGGGGCCGGCATTGATGAGGTTGAAGAGGCTGGCGCGGCCGTAGAATTTGGCGAGGAAGATGGTGGCATTAGATTGAGAATCGGAGGATTTGATCCAGTGAAGGCAGGGTCTGAGACTGCATTCGTCGCTGCATCCTTTCTGGAGGACTTTGCAGGCATTACAGCTTGTCCTCATCGGCTTTCTGTTTCTTTCTTCCTTAACACATACACACACACACACACACACAGAAAGAGAGTTTTTTTGGAGAAATAAGACGGAGGTTAGGAAGGGTTGGAAATGGGGTATTTAAAGTGGTTGGTGGAAGAGGGGATTTTGGAGGAAAGGAATGAGCGCAGTAATAACACACAGTAGTTTCCTGTTTCCCTTGATTTGGTAAAATTTTGAGTGGGCATTCTGGAGCAACGATTGAACGCGCTCGGCCTTGTCCACCCTTTCCGCTAAGTGTACTCAGAATTTGGTTATGAGTCAATTAAAAGAACGGAAAGAATAAGGGCTGAAGATGCTCTTCGTGAATTGATTTTGAGCAAGTACATTGGAGCATGATCGTACTGAACCAAGGGGGACTGATATTGTTGTTGTCTTGGATATTTAGCAAGAAATTTAATAGCTCAGTATCAGTGTTGTTGACAATATCTTTGTCTAGATTAATTTGGATCAATTTCATGAATCCTTCTTGGTAGTTGTTAAAACATCCAACTCGAAACCAATTGGTAATGAGTGGAGAGGCCACCCAGGTTCATATACTAGTTTTGGAGAAGATAATTAATCAATGTGGGACAAACTCCAAAACTTCCCCGCACGTGCGACCCCCGACTCACACGTGGAGATGTAAACAAAGGATCCATAACACGTGGATCACAACAATCGACAGTGCACCTATGGCACAAACAAGGGGAACAAATTCTCTGAAACCCTAGCTTTGATATCATGTTAAAGCATCCAACTCAAGACCAATCGGTAATGAGTGGAGAGGCTGCTTAGATTCATATACTAGGTTTGGAGGTTATATTTAACCAATATGGGACAAGCTCCAATACTTCCCCGCACGTGCGACCCCTTACTCGCATATGGTGAGGTAAACAAACTATTCAACACATACGACATCAATCAACTATTAACGGCCAACAATGAGGGAACCAACCATCAATGACATGTGGTCTTGTCCAAAAGCCTTCGAAAACCTAGCTCTGCTATCATGTTAAAGCATCCAACTCAAAACCAATTGACAATGAATGGAGAGGCCGCCTAGGCTCATATACTAATTTTGGAGAAGATAATTAACCAATGTGGGACGAACTCCAACAATATTGTCAATTTGTTAGAGGTTATGCATTATGTGTTCGGTTTTGTGGGCCTGGATTAGTAATGAACTAAGGGTGTTACAGTAGTGTTGATGCAAACCCTGGCATATGCTGCGTACATGGCCTTTGTTTGGGCTTCTTGCTAAAGAGTAGCATCTCCTTCAACCACTTAACTCAACAGACCTGAGCTATCTTATCCCCACCTACTTGGTGGATAAATAGCTTCCTGTTTACGTCTGTAAACAGTTTCTAGTTTGGATTCTGCTAAAACAATCTTTCATTTTCCTTTCATTTACTAAAAAATAATGGCAGCTAGTTTGAGCATTTTTTTTATGCCATACAGTTTAATGACTCTGTCATTGTGATAACCCTGGTTATCATTGGTTTGATTTGTTCAGGTACTTTCTTTGACACCTAAGGGGTGTATCATTAAGATATGTGAGAGTTCCATTGACATCTTGCTTCATTGTTCAAACATGGCTTCCAGTAACACCTTTTACTGTAAGTTAGTTTCTCTAGAACTTGAGAGTTTGTAACAAACCACATAGTTAATACCTTGTCTGTATAGGAATTTTTTGGAAGGGTGTGAAACAAGTATTTGCGTTAGAATACATATTAAGTTTGGCCAATAGTCCTCCATGTAAAGTTTGTTTCTTAGAAACAGAACATAGCATTAGAACTAGGAAAAGGAAAAGGAAATGGAAATTTTAACTTCACTAATGATGAAAAAACAGAACATAGCATTAGTACTAGGAAAAGGATATGGATTTTTTATTATCTATACCACATTCCAATCACATATACATCTTTTACAGAATTATTTTGACCCCTCCCCTGCATCCTATTTCTTACTGCAACATTAAGTCATATCTGCATGACATCTGGTAGAAGCATCATAAGAATGTTAAAACAAGAAACACAATAGTCATACATAAACAGTGTTCTAAATGGCGGCCGCCGAGGCCGCCTAGGTGCCTCCTAGGCACTTGGAGGTATCCTGCCGCCACGCCAATACCCCTTGGCGTTTGATTTGGCGCCCAGGGAGGTTTGGCGGTGTTTGGCGGCCGCCTAGGCGGCCTTGGCGGTCTCGGCGATTTGGCGCCCAGGGAGGTTTGGCGGCCGCCTAGGCGGCCTTGGCGGTCTCGGCGGCAGTCTTGGCGGCATCATCGACGTCTTTGGAGGCATTTGGCAGCCTAAAATATATAGTATTAAACTAATGTAGATCAAGTTTTGGAAGGGTATGGAGGAGAAGAGTTAAAGAAAGGAGATGAACTTTTAACTTGGCATTAGGGATCTCCGATCTCGTTTATTTCTACTTATTGTCTTATTTAACTTATTTGCTAGTTGCTACAACTTAATTTCATTTGGGTTTGTACATTAAACTTTGCATTATGGTTATGTAGAACTTTGAACTTGTATTATGGATACATAGAATATAGTTTGATTGGATAATGGTTTGTTAAAAAAAAAAAAAAACGCCGAATTGCTTGGCGGCGCCTAGGCGGCTTGGCGCTTGGAGGTGGGTCTCCGCCCTACTAGCGCCAAGCGCCATTTAGAACATTGTACATAAACTGGTCCTTCTTGAACAGAGGAACTCTTTAGCCTTTTCAACTTGAGGAACTTCACCTCCAATGATTTACAGCCTTATCACTCGGGTGTTACTATGATCATGTCCAGCTGATAGCTATTGGACTTCCAACTGTGTGCTTTCCATCTGACCATTCCATACGAGCAAATTCATTTGTGCCTGATGGCATTGAGCTTGCACTGAATGTAACAGTAAAAGTCTTCTTCTCATTAGTTTTGCTAAAAGTTAGTGATTCCGGCTCTACCGTTATCTTCACTGCCCTTGTCTTAGAAGACACGGAAGCCTTGTATGTTGCCGGAGTGCCAACATTCGTCAATGTTCTCGTGTACTTCACCACGGTTGCTGCACTGCTACCACCGCCTTGGCCTGAGGCTGTCTGTAGAGGAACAACAAAAGACGGGTAATTAAAATCTCCCAAGCTGTATTTCTTCCCTGATTCGCATGTATAATCCTGCTGTGAGATGGTCTTAATTCTGGCCGAAGTGTAGTTTAAGGCACACAGGAAACCTAGGTAATCATCAACTCCGGCGTCATATACAAGGCCCGGGTCAAGGGCCGCTACCGGATTCACGTGCCCAGCACCGTAATCAAACGGCGTTGATGGTCGTCCAGTTGCGATATCTTTTATTGTTTCGCCGTCTTTGTAGGTGGTGTAGGTTGTGGTCATCAGTGCAGACTTCACAGCGGCCGGGCTCCAATCTTGGTGGACTCCCTTGACTAGCGCCGCGAGGCCACTCACGTGGGGGCACGACATCGACGTGCCGGAAACGATGTTGAAGCTCACCCGCCGAGTGTCTTCCTGCAACCCCGTAGGTCCAGCTGCACCAGTCCAACCTGCTAGGATATTAACACCGGGGGCTATTAAATCCGGTTTGAGTATGTCTGGCGTTATTGGGTTCGGACCTCGAGAACTGAAAGCTGCCACGACTGGTGATGGCTGGACACCCAACTGGGTGCCTGCAAACGTGATTGTGGCTGTTGGTTTAGTATCTGAAAGTATGTATTTCTTTATCGCGTCACCTGTCAATTGACCTACAGCTACTGTGGGTATGAGATGTGCGTCGGCCACCAATTCTTCTCCATAGGAATCAGTATTTGTTAAGATCATCCCTATGCCACCGGCATCTTTTACCACCACTCCTTTTTGCACCCTAAAATTCAATCCTCTATCACAGACCACAATTTTCCCAGAAACTTTTGCAGGAATCAAACTGCCAGTCATGCATAGATTTCCATAAGAGGAGTTGCTCACATTTGCGGCATACACAAGTGGCACCAAGGAAGAATCAGACAATGGCTTTCCACTGTAAAGTGAAACGCCAGATAAATTTTTCCCGCTGCCAAGCATAGCATAAGCCGGGAATTCGCGGTCGAGTGTTCCAGCACCCACGGTGGTTATCCACGGCGCAACGTTGGACAGAGTCATGGGATCCGGCCCTCCGTTTCCAGCTGAGCATGATACTAAGATTCCTTTCGTCATCGCCCCGAATGCTCCGATGGCGATGCTGTCTCTATCGTAATCGGTAACCGAGCCACCAATGGACATAGACAGTACATTTACGCCGTCTTTAACAGCCTCGTCCATCGCGGCCACTATGTCAGAGCTGAAACAACCACCTTGCCAGCATATTTTATACGTGGCTACACGGGCATGCCTAGCCATCCCTCTCGCTGTACCCGCAGCATAGCCAAATAGGCTAGCTTCTGCTACAGCAGACCCCGCTGCTGTAGTCGACGTGTGCGTACCATGCCCATCGTCATCCCTCGGTGATTTGGATTCGGTTTTCTCAACTATCGGCCCAAAAGCTCGTTCATACCCTTTGGAAAAGAACCTTGCCCCGATTAGTTTCCTGTTACAGTGCGACGTGTTGAAGTTAGTACCAGCGTCGCACTCGCCTTTCCAGCTATTAGGCACTGGCCCAAGCCCCGTGTCGTCGAAGCTTTTAGACTCGGGCCAAACACCCGTGTCTAAAACCCCGACAACAACATCACTAGCCGTGGTAGAATCTGGGAAGAGTGATTGGATTGCATCGAGTCCAAGGAACTGTGGCGTTCGGGTAGTGTGAAGCTCGTATTTCACTTCTTCCAGGAGTGAAAGAACCCCAAGATGGGATTCGAGCGACTTGGCTTCGTCAGCTGTGAGCCTCGCGGAGAAGCCGTGGATTACATCGGTATAGGCATAAAGCATGTTGCCGGAATCTGAAACAGTTTTTAAAGCTGAGTCGTACCATTCGAAGTGATCGGTGAAACTCGTTGGCATGGTGGATTTGTCCATGTGAACGATGTAAGTCTTTTTTTCTGCAACCGCGAATGAACGGTAGGTGATTGCAATCAGAAGAAGTATCAGTAGTAACAGTGGCCCGAACCTCGAAAAAGGTTTCATGTTTAGAATGCCTCTGAAGCCCTGTGGCCAAAAACACTGAAAAATTGGGCTGGCTCTGTTTTCTCTAGGAATGTTTTTGTGGGTATATTTAGGAAAACCTCTTTTTTAAGTTTCACATAGGACCAGAGAGAGGAGAGATTATTCCATGCCCCCGGGGCATAGTCACGTGGTGTCCCGGGGCTTTCTACACCACATACTTCAGTGTGGGTCACTGAAGTATGTGGTGTAGAAAGCCCCGGGACACCACGCCCCCGGGGCATAGCCACGTGGTGTCCCGAGGCTTTCTACACCACATACTTCAGTGTGGGTCACTGAAGTATGTGGTGTAGAAAGCCCCGGGACACCACGTGGCTATGCCCTTGGGGCATAGTATAATTTTTCCACAGAGAGAGACTTGGATATTTTTTAAACTTCACATCTTGATTTTTTGAATTTGTTTCAATAAGAGTAATTAGAAAATAAAAAAGGAAAATAATTTTTGCTCTTCACTAGCTTACAAATGGGGAATGATAATGCCACTTCATTTTTTACCAATGTCACTTCCCTTTTTGTCTTATAGTGTATGAATTTACACAATAGTTCATGCATTTTGTGCAAATTTATTGCATTGAGGGGTCAATTAGTAAATTCACCTGACTAAAAGACAAAAGGAGAATGGCATTGATAAAAAAAGGGGGTGGCATTATTATTGGCCCAAATTCACTCCAAAAATTATTAACAAGTCCGTGTAAGTTGATGTCATGAACTTTCGTTTGGTTACAAAGAGTTACTATAATGTAAGGTACTCCCACCGTCCTGATTTATTTGTCCCCTTTTTGAATTTTGTAGAGTGTTTGACCTCTAAAAAAATTGTCTATAATTTTCAATTTGTAATATTTTTATTATGCGATATGGATCCTATTTGATAGATCTCAATTTATTTTATTATATAAAATCTTCAAAATCATAAAAAAAAATTATAAAATGTAAGATACAAGTATATTTTTGAAAGATACGAATTTTGACAATTGGACAAACAAATTAGGACGGAGGGAGTAGTATATTGTAATTTTGGAGAGTAATGGGTGTAATTTAGAATCCAGGTGGTGTCAGTGAAATGTACCCACTAACTGCTGAGTTGTCAATAATTGACTAGTGGGGCGGAAAAATATGGTTTCCCTGGTGAGCCAGATGGAATTTAATACATCTATCTATGTGCAATATTCTCTTCCCACTAGCCAAGGGTACTTGGTGTTAACATGGTTTAGTCCTGGCCTTGAATTCAAAAACTTCCTCTTCAATTCAGAGACCCAAACTGTCTCGTACTCTCGTTGAACCTTGTTTGAATAAGATTTTTGCGGTCTGAATTTTCTTTTGCAAGGTGGGATATTTAAGGATTGATCCAAACAGGGTATTAGAATGGTGGTCACTCATTAGTCTCCCATAAGTCTTTTTTTTTTTCCTTTTACCTTTTCTGTTTTGAAATTAAGTCGGCCACAAGTGAACAAGTGAATTTTGTTGTTCTCGTACTTTATTACTCCACAGTGACATCCGCCAATCCCACGCGGGGGGTCCCACCAAATCCTTTCCCGGGCAACTGGTTGTGGTTGATGTTCACCCTACTGCATGTGTGGTGCCTGATGCTTAGCCAAAAAAAACAAAAGAGTTATTCTACAACCACACCCAACTACACACCTAAATACACATCCACACTCACAATAGGGGTGTATCCCGTACATACTACACACCCAGTGTATGTGGGCGCTACCTTTATTGTGAGTATGAGTGTGTATTTGGGTGTGTGATTTAGTGTGGTGTTAGAAAAATTGAAAAAAAAAGTGTAGTGCTTAATCTCTATCTGAGAAAAACAATTCTAATCCTCATTTCCCTACTCCTATCATCTCGACCACCTCTGTTTTCAATCTCATCATCACATGATACGTTACCCACATCCTCATCTCTCTTTGACGGTGGTGGAGGATTGGTGGTGGTGGTGGTTGAATGCAAGCATATAAGAATTCAGTCAGAATTAAGTAACTCAAAGCTACTTAATTTTTATCAATTTTTTGCACTATATTTTAAGTGGCACTTAATCTATTAAGTAATGCAAAATGTGGTTATCAAACCTACTTAATCACTTATTACTTAATTATTTCAGTTTTAAGTGCTGAATATGGGATATCAAACAACCCCTAAGGCTCCGTTCCGCAACTTTAAATAAGCCCTTATTTTTTAAGAAGGCAATTTTAAGTTAAAAAATAATGTGTTTACGCAAATAATTTTCCTACCAATATGGATCTTATTTGATAGATCCCATCAAGATCTTTTATACAGTGCAAAAAAAATTAAAAAAATATTTTTCAGTTTGAAAATGTGAAATAAACTGTTTATTTTTAAAGAAGGTTTCTGGAACGGGGCCTAAGTCAGCCACAAGTGAACAAGTGAATTTTGTTGTTGTTCTCGTACTTTATTACTCCACAGTGACATCCGGGGGTCCCACCAAATCCTTTCCCGGGCAACTGGTTGTGGTTGATGTTCACCCTACTGCATGTGTGGTGCCTGATGCTTAGCCAAAAAAAAAAGTGTAGTGCTTGATCTCTGTCTGAGAAAAACAATTCTAATCCTCATTCCCCTACTCCTCTCATCTCTATCACCTCTGTTGTCAATCTCATCACCACATGATACGTTACCCACATCCTCATCTCTCTTTGTTTCCGTACTTATTTGCAATATTTTAGCTTAAAAATAATAAGCTTATTGAAATAAAAAAAAATATGTTATATGGATTTTGTTTGAGAGATCTCGATGAGATCTATCAAATCCTGCAAAAAAAAAAAAGTGAAAAAATTATTTTCATAAATCTATTATTTTTAAGCTTGAAAATAAGTCTTTATTTTTGAAGTACTTATTTTGGAATGTGGAACGAGGTCAAGTCGAAGACGACTTCAATTCTTCCCACCAGTCAAGACTCGAGGTGCAATGACCTTGAGTCCAAAATCACGGAGAGTCAAATAGGTCATTCCAAAAGTTAGGAAGGTGATGAGCTAATAAATCCCAAACCATAGGGAGGTAAATTTTAAGTTTTGCTCTGCTACACATTTCTCAAATACCATTGGATAAATCTAACGTCAATATATAAACACCTAAGTCGGGCCTATAATTCGGAAGAAAAAAAATTCAATGAGCCCTAAGCGGTCGGCTTCTCATCAACTCCTCAGGTGGTAGTAGTTCCTGTTGACGATAAAGGTCAACAACGAACAAGCACACAATGCACAAAAAACATTCAAGAAAAGTACTAACTGATGACTCTAGACACAAAATTTTGTTTCAATTCCTTACTGTGTTGAATGAGTACATCTGCAGTTTGCACCAAATTTCATTATCTATTTAATGAATAGGGTACAAAGGTTATTGTTGTGCCGAAAAATGAAATTGAGAATATAACAAATCAACAAGCGATAAACAAGAACACAAGGATATACGTGGTTCCGTTCAAGCACAAAGTAAGAACGTACTCCACAGGGAAAAGAGCAAAAGGATTCACTATAAACGGTGAGAGAAACAAAGAGCCGGCTATACCCGTAACTCTACTTGAAGCACCAAACAGATATCTAGGGACAAATCTCTGGTGGAACCCAAAAGGGAGACACAAACCCTTGGTGGAATCCTAAGTGATGAACAAAACCCTAATATCTAAGCCCTTGAAACAAAAGACCATAACTCTAGGAACCCCCAAGGTCACTATTTATAGGAAAACACTAAATAGACCTAAACCGAATAGGAATAGGAATCCTAGTCAATTTCCAACAAATCTCCACCTTGACTTGAATTCCATCGAACTTAACACTATAGGTAATCCTCTCCTTTAATCGCTCATCTCCCCCAAAAGCCCCCCACGGGGCCATCACCAACGGCACAAACGAGTAAGACTCAAGCACACCTGCTTGACCTTGTAAACGCGACTCTGGAAACCCACCCGCACATGCCTCCAAATTGAGCCTCTATCTTCCAACAGGCACCTCTCACCCAACGCATCCCTTCCGGATACACACAAAGATCTGCTCAAACTCCACACGGAGTTAATTACCGACTCCACCACAGAGTTAAAAACCCAACACTGAATCAACCTCAAATTCACCGATGAAGAACCCAAAGATGTAGCACCCACAATCGTACTATCATCAAGCATATAGAGGTTATTCGATTTCCGACCCTTCATTAAAACACGAGCACCCTTCAAAACCCTCAAGACTCCACCTTCAGCGGTATGCTTTCAACCCAAAGAGTCAAGAGTACCCAAAGAGATAAGGTTCCTCTTCAAATCTGATATATGTCGAACACCAAACAACGTCCTCACAAATCCATCATGCATTCTGACTTTAATTGTTCCAATCCCAACAATTCTACAGGGCATATTATTCCCCATAAGAATTGTACCACAGCTGACCAATTCATAAGTATCGAACCAATTCTCATTCGGACATCTGTGGTAAGAACATCCGGAGTCCAGAATCCATTCGGTATTCGAACAGACATCACCGACATTCACAGAAAGAACCATAAGTGAATCGTCGGAATCCTCTTCAACAATACCAGCAACAACCTTCTCTTCAAAATTGTCCTTATTTTTCAACCTAGGACAATTTCTCACCATGTGCCCGTATTTCCTACAGTAAAAACACTTTACTTCCTAATTTAAGGAACGAGAGCCAGAAACCCCTCTATTGTCATTATCCCTCTCAAAAGGTCTTTCTTGCGCCACCAATCCATCAGCATAAACCTCACTTTAATTCACCGGATACTTTTTCCTTAATTCCTTTAAATATAAACTAGATTTAACATCCTCCATGTAAATCGTATCTCTCCCGTAAAGTAGAGTAGTAACAAAATGCTCATAAGACACAGGCAAAGAACATAACACAATAAGGGCTTGATCTTCAGCATCAATCACAACATCAATATTTTTTAAATCCATAATAATTCGATTTAACTCATCTAGATGGTCTTTTACGGGCGTAACTTCCCTCATACGAAACATATAAAGGCTCTTCTTCAAATACAACCGGTTGGTAAGAGACTTCATCATATAGATGCTTTCCAACTTCAACCAAATATCGGCAATCGTATCCTCCTCCCCGACCTCGCGAAGCACATCATCGGCTAAACACAACTGAATAGAATTGAGCGCCTTCGCATCGAGATCCTCAAACACACTATCCTGCATATCAGCAGGCTTCTTCGATTTCCTCAACAAAGTCTTGTGTAATCCTTGTTGAACAAGCAAAGCATTCATCTTAATAAGCTATAAACTGAAACTAGTGCTCTGCCCATCGAACTTTGCAATTTCGAAATGAGTCGCCATTGAAACGATCACCAATTGCACAATACGTAGCGGAAAATAAAAGCCTCGAATTAAAACCCGGAGCTCTAATACCAATTTATTGTGCCGAAAAATGAAATTGAGAATATAACAAATCAACAAGCGATAAACAAGAACACAATGATATATGTGGTTCAGTTCAAGCACAAAGCAAGAACGTACTCCACGGGAAAAAGAGCAAGAGGATTCACTATAAACGGGGAGAGAAACAAAGAGCCGGCTGTACCCGTAACTCTACTTGAAGCACCAAACAGATATCTAGGGACAAATCTCTGGTGGAACCCAAAAAAGAGACACAAACCCTTGGTGGAACCCTTAAAGATGAACAAAACTCTAATATCTAAGCCCTTGAAACAAAAGACCAGAACCCTAGGAACCCCCAAGGTCCCTATTTATAGAAAAGCACTAAATAAACCTAAACTGAATAGGAATAGGAATCCTAGTCAATTTAAGAATTCTAGTCAATTTCCAACAGTTACATCGACAGTTGTGTATAGTCAATGAAGTACGAACCAAATCAAATTGGGGGTTCACAAGCCGAATAGATCAGTGGTTCTTTCACATTAGTGGTTGGTAAAATTCCTATTCACACTGCCGCTTGCGTGGGGGCTAAAATTTGAAAAGTAGAAGATGCGCGTTTTTTCTTGGTATATTTTTATGGGCAAATTTTCGTAGTCGTCCCTCTAATTTTATGGTTGTCTCAATTTCGTCCCTCTAGTTTCAATTGTCTCAATTTCGTCCCTATAATTTGTTTTACGTTCCAAATTGGTAAAATCGTTAACACCATTAATGAAACAAACGGAAAAACTATGATTAAAAAATTAAGTGCTTCAATTTTCAATTCGGTGGAACTGGTACGAAGATCTTATTTTTCTGATCATTTTATCTTAAATGGTCATAATAGATTTTTGGCTCTAAGGCCTTTCAATAAGCACCCTAAGAGAGCCCTGAAACTAAATAAAGAGTGTTCGGGTGCTCGTTGAAAGGCCTTAGAGCCAAAAATTTATTACGACTTCGCACTGGTTCAACCGGATTGAAAATTGGAGCATTTAATTTTTTTAATCATATTTTTTCCATTAGTTTCATTAACGGTGTTAACGATTTTACCAATTTGAAACGTAAAACAAACTATAGGGACGAAATTGAAACAATTAAAATTAGAGGGATGAAATTGAGACAACTATAAAACTAGAGGGACGACTACGAAAATTTTCCCTATCTTTAATGACTTGTTTTTTCCCTGAAAATCAGTTTCGAATACTGTCAAATGGAAAAAATTATTTTACTTGAAAACAAATCTAGAAAGCAGAATCTGTCAACTAAAGTTGCAACCATAGAAAAAAAAATTGTAAAATAGATGCCATCATATGTAAATTTATGGAATCTAAATCCTTTCACGTTACCCTCATGGGATAAGAAAAAAAATTTACCACGGTCTCACTCGGCGATCTAAGTCGTTCATTTTGTAAGTCTAGCTAGATATGCTTATAATTGATATATTATAAAAAATCATATTGTTCGGAATTTTTAAAGGTCAAACGAACAAATACACAATGCATGAAAAAACATTCAAGAAAAGTAACAATAACTAAAGACACAAATTTTACGTTGTTTCGCTACTGTGTTGAATGAGTATATTCGTAGCTCGCACCACTTTTTGTTATACATTAAATGAATAGCGTACAAAAGTTAGATCTGTTGAGTATTGTCAATGAAGTGCAAACAAAATCAAAATGAGGTTCGCAAGCCGAATAGATCAATGGTAATTTCACATTGGTAAAAGTCCGATTCAAACTCCCCCTTGCGTGAGGGTTAAATTTTCCAAAGTAGAAGATTGTTTTCAATTTTTCTTCATATTTGACTGAACTGATTTTTGATAACATGAATTTTTTTCTTGGTATATACTCCTCCTATTTAAGAAAAATTAAATAATCATTCTATTTGGGGAACTTATTAATGTCCTTATCCTAATGAGTTTAAAATAATTGTGTTCTCATCCTGTAATTCATAGAATGGCCAATTATGCCCTTATTTATTAAATCATTTTTCTTTTTCCTTTTCTGTCTGGATTTTTTTTTCCTTATTTGTTATGGGAACACACACACACACACACACACACACTCTCTCTCTCTCTCTCTC
This sequence comes from Rhododendron ovatum, assembly GCA_019656835.1. Lineage (NCBI taxonomy): Eukaryota > Viridiplantae > Streptophyta > Magnoliopsida > Ericales > Ericaceae > Rhododendron > Rhododendron ovatum. The sequence continues at coordinate 34,255,854 of CM033795.1, read as the reverse complement.
TCTCTCTCTCTCCAAATTGAAAATGAGGTTGAAACCATCTATTTTCATGGTAAATTCGCAGAAATATTTCATGAAAATACAAGGATTAAATTCAACCATATCACCATGACTATCTAATCATCTTGATTTTTCACATTCACGATCAACATGACTAGTTCAACAACATGACTGATTACTCAAACAGTAATGCTAGGTATTTCGAAAATGTCTTTGAAAAAGAAATTAGTGGTTCAGATTCATTTGGATGTTTGGGTCTCGTACATCAAAGTGAATTTCAATTATCAATTTCACTTTTGGGATAATTTTTGGAGTAACTTCTCGGGATACTTACAATAATTGTTACTCAAAATAAACCCCGCATGGGTCCCACCAATCCCCTCCCCAAAGCCTGTTGATTGATAGTGACAGTATTTCTTAAGATTCATGTGTCTGTTGAGGCTGTGAAGTTTGATAATATTCAGAATCCAAGAGTCAACGTCCCCAACGGTTTATACTATCTCTATGTATTTTTGCAACCGTCGTCCCAAGAAAACGAACAAATCCACATATAGCACCCACAATTCCTACAGCTACTATAGTACACCTTAACAATGGATACCCCAATTCCAATCCTCCTCATTTCCCTTCTCCTATCATCACTACCTCTGTTTTCAATTTCTTCACCCCATACCTTGCTCACATCCTCATCCCTCTCGGTATCCGACGTCCTATTTTCCCCAAATGGAATCTTCTCTGCCGGCTTCCACTCCGTCGGCAAAAATGCCTATTGCTTTTCCATTTGGTTCATTGAACCCACATCCAACGGTAATCTCACCGTCATTTGGACAGCCAATCGCGACAAACCCATCAACGGAAAACGCTTAGAACTCTCTCTCCTCAAATCCGGCAACCACATACAAACCAACGCAGCCCAATTCACAGTCTGGTCGACAAACACCAAATCAATTTCCCCGCTTCAATTACCGAGGTTTTTACCGAATCTGGTGCATGGTCCACTTTCGTGTTTTGACTAGGTAAAGTAGCTTAAATGCATGTAAACCTAGTTTGGTGTACATGCTTTAAGGAGCTGATAACGAGGCTATATAAAATTAATTTTCTTTTTTTTTAGTGTGTTTTGTTGGCTTTTTTTTGAAATTTTTGTTAGATTTGCGTGATATTTATTCGATTAATCATCCGTCTCGATGAGAAAAGTCCAAAAAGAACAAAATTATGACCGAAAGCAAAAAAAAATTTCACTAAAGATGGAAAAAGTATTAAACAGCTGTTTTATTTGTCTAAAGTACCGTCTTATTTAAATTTTTCCAATATCGATCCATATTTTTATACTTTTCCGATTCGTTTCATCAAGATGAACGATTAATCTTAAAAATTATGACGAAAAGGTAAACAAAAAGTTACAAAAAATAAAAAAAATACCGCAATAAGTTTCAGACTTATAAGTTTACAAGACCGAAGTAGAGTTGCAGCCCTCCATGACCTAATATCGATAGTGGTCGAAGAGTGAATTAGGCCTACGATTCCGACGCAAAACTACATTTCCTTTGCCTCCCTTACACAGCTTCCTCAACGTCCTAATTGCCATTCGTTAAATTGTCAGCCACATCATGATCAAAAACTGTCGAGAAGAAGAAGAACGATGAGTCCTATAGAGAGAGGAGAAGAAGAAAACCACGAGAAGGCAATGTAGGTCCGAATCCTGGAAGATGAGAGCCCCAACACTAGACATAGTCACACTGTCTTTTCTAGACACAGTCTACTCTTTTGAACGTCAAAGAAAATAGCCGAGATTATGGTCCGCTCTTGCTCAACATAGATAGAAGGGGGGAAAAAGTTCGCAGCACAGTGATAAAGTAGTGGCAACAGGAGAACAATACAATGCCGACCAACACTAGCAAGAAATTGCAGATTCGCATGAATCAAACAAGAGAAACGTCCGACAGCCGTGCCAGATCCAACAGTCGTGCCAGAGAAACAGAGAGAAAAAATCCAATATGATGTCCATCTAGATTTTCATTGAGCTCTATTACAATCTTACATAGCAAATTCAGATATACACACACACACACACAGTGAGAGTGTAATGACCCTGATTTTTTGTAAATAAAAATTTCGTTAAATATTTAAATTTTATTTTAATTACTTGGATTTCTTTTAAAATTTATTTATTTTTATTTCTATAATCCGTCATAATTATATTTTAGTTCTCTAAAATTGTATTTCTTGACTAGAAATCCTACGTGGCAAGTAAAGTTGGTTTCCAACCGATTAGTTGGAGGAACCGGACCACCGATTCACTTGGTTACATTACCCTAACCCTAATTGGACCTTTTTGACCATCTTTGAGCCTTATGAACCCCTCTGAACCCTATTGAACCATTAGACCATATGAGTAATCATTTTACTCCCATGACAAGTCATTTCAAACCCTAATTATCACCAATATTTCCTTATCCATTGGACAATAAATGTTAGGGGAATTATTATTCCTTGGATAATAAACCTTTGACTTGCCAAAGTGTATATAACTTGACTAGATAAGTCATAGCCATCATTTTGCTTTCAAAAGAAGCAAGACTAGCCATGTCATGCATGCACACCTAGTTTTTAGCCTTAAGCCTATTTATGACTTGACAACCCATTTCTAGTCAATTTCTAGCATAGAATCCTAGCCTTTAATCATCCTAAACCTAGCTCTCATTACCCTAGAATTTGACTACAAACCTATACCTATGAATGACTAAACATGGGAAGACTACACATTAGTCTAGCCATCATTTCCTTCTTACTTACAAGACTTACCAACCTAGGTTATAATTACCTAGGATTGCCTTTAAATCTTAGAAAATTTTCATAATTACCTATTCTTACACCTAAGTTGGATTGACAAGTCTTGGCATGCATGAAAAGCTTGATTAGACAAGACCATACCTTTCATAATTACCCTTTTAACCATTAGACAATATTTGCTGGGAAAAATTTTATTCATTAGATAATAGAAGTTAGTTTGGCTATAAATAGTACCCTCCATGCACTATTCAACTCACACATTCAAATCCTCCAACTTCTCTCTAGAAAATCTAGTGTTCTTACTTTGTTTTTTCTTGTTCTTAAGTGTTCTTGAAGTTCTTTCTAACTTCTTTAAGAAACTCATCCTAGGCCGCCACTAAACCGCTACTCTACCACCATTTCGATCCAAAAGTTTTAGTAGTATTAGTCAAGATCTAGTTTCGAGAAAATTCTCTCTCTTTCGAAGCTACCGGAAGATCACCGTAGGAAGTTACTCCGTCCGATAGCCGACTCACCTTCCATAACCGTTACTACCGCCAAGAAGAACGGTAGGATACTCTTACCACCTATCTCTAAATACAAGTAGAATGTCCTTAACTATTTCCTTAAGTAGATAAGGTTATCTATCATTTCTAATGTTTGAAATGCATGGTAGTTAACAAACTTGCTTTTGCTAATGAAAGTATGAGCATGTTGAAATAATCCACTTTTAACTCCGAATAAACATATGTTGTTTAGAACTTCTCAAAAAGGAGAAAAGAACAGTTTTCGATAGTTAAAGACCTTATCGTTCGATTAGGAGTACTCGTATTGTGATATTTAAGTATGGAATTGAGCATGAGTAACAATATAGAGTTGGATGAACTTGTAAGTTTAGTTTCAAGATTACAATGAATGATTTATGTTTACTTTTGTAAAAAGTCTTACCGCGGAGTCTATGAATGAAAATGAGACACGAAAATCGAGAAAGTAGAAACATGGCACCTAGGATGTGGTTATTGAAAAGGCGTGTTTGAAAAAGGTGAAATATTTTGGAAACCGTATTGTGGCCGGACGTGGTAGCCCATTGTGTGGTGTGAGTTTTGCGTGTGTTCTAATGGGAATCCGGAATAGCGGAACCATTGTGAAGTTGTGTGCGTTCCCATGGGAACCCGGAGCGGCGAAACCAGGGTGAGGTATGGTTTGGTTATCCGCGGAGAGGAGCCAATGCAAATTGTTTGCCAATGAAAACCCGATACGGTGGAACCATTGTGAGGATACTCGGAACAGAAAAGCTATGAGTACTGACCATGGAGGAGGGAAAATGTACCGACGGCCGCCGGCGGGCCGTCTCCGGCCCCCGGACGGCCGATTCGAACCGTCCAAAAATTCTAAAATAAAAAATCGATGGGGCCCACGCGAGAATCAACGGCATCCGAGGAGTGTAAGGTGCTTGATCCAAGCACCATTTTTTCGTGAATATATGTATATGCACGAAACCGAGGTTGGGTGTATTGAAAATGATTTTGAAAATGTTGATTTGGTATATGAATGGTGACACGGTCTACGATGAGTCGCGTAGGAGAAACTCAGAAAATCATAGACATCAACGATAGTTTGAATAGTAAATGCGGATGTGTCATTGTTAACTATTTTTGTTAGACATGCATGTACTTCATGGAAATCATTAATATTATGATCTAATGTTTGTAAGTTAAGGGTTAGTAGGTATGGTTTATTCTATTGAGCTTTCGTAGCTCACGGTATTACCTTTGGCAATCCTAACATATTATATTGGTGGCGACGCAGGTATAATGTGTCAGACCTTATAGATGAACATGGTGACCTCTACACCTTGGAAGCTTTTGGAGCTAAAGAGCTGGCTAGAATAGAGGAGCAAACGGAGCTGTAGTTAGGAACCCTAGATTTCCTCCCTTTTGTAATGAAAGTGCTCTTATGGAGGTTGTGATGTAATAATGAGCCAGATTTAATAAAATTGTCTATTTAACGTACCCAAAATTCGGGGCGTTACAGAGAGAGGCTATGAACAAAACAGACGCGAAATGAAAATTGTAGAGGTTTTACTCATACTATCTCACTCCTTTGAAGCACGCACAAATGAATTTGAAATTGAAGGTACATGTTATAATCGAGGTACATAAATGTTCTGCCTATACAAGCAGACATGCAATCTATTCACTCTTTCATTTATAATCCAACAGTTCTCCCATTGCTTTTTGCAGATAGCAATCGTCAGTACTTGCATATAAATTGATCAAGTGCCATTCATGCCTGGTTTTCTTTCTCTTTTGCAATATTATAACTACACTAAGGGGCCAATAATTGGACCTCACTGTAGAGCACAAACCTCCAGGTGACCAATGGCAGAGCCATAATTTTTAATCGGAAGGGTCCGGCTTAATGGACATATTTTTTCTAGGCATGCATACTTATTATATCATAGAATTTTTTATTTTCAATACATTACATATGTATAGGGGTGTCAAATTGGCAAGTTTGGGACAAATTGGATAAGTTATTAGTGTACTGGGTCTTTAATGGGTCATTGACCCATTTAGACCCAATTAGTTATGAGCTCAATTACCCATACTCAACTCAACCCATTTATTTGAAATCAAAGCCGTCCCGCCCATTAACCCAATTACATATATATTAAATTTAAAATGACTAAAATACCCATATATACTAAAATGACCATATTGCTCTTGTACATTTAAATTGACCAATTTACCATTATATACTAAAATTACCATAATACCCCTATATACTAAAATGACTAAATTACCCCTATATACTAAAATTACTATAATGGAGGTTCTCTAAAATTTTAGGAATTTTTGGACTTAGCAGTTCAGAGTTTTGGAATTTTTTTTAAAATTGATTTTCTCTTCTAAATTGTTGGTGATTATTATATCCAAATTAGCTTCTTTAAACTTTCTGCCAAATTAGGCCAAACTTGTGGGCTATCTCCACCCTCAGTCTCTCTTATAACAGTAATGTACCTTTAACCATCAATATTCAATAGTAGCTTGCAAAATTGATTTCAAGGAAAGAAAGCGTAAGAAAAAAAAAAGTGAATGTCGTTTTCCATCCCTTTTCTTTCCATGTTATTTCTTTCTTTTTTTTTCCTTAGAGTGTGTCTGGATTGAAAAGTTAAGTAATTTATTTTTTTGTCTTTATTTGAATTTTTTTTGCAATTTTTTGTTTTGCGTAAAACTTTTGTGACTTATTAATTCATCTCGACGAGAGGAATTGAAAAAATAAATTTTTTTGATTGAAACTCATAATTTTGTGAATAAAAAACAAAAATAAGTCGAAAAGACAACTTTTTTTTCTTATTATTTTTGTCTTTTTTAAAAAAATTATAAATTTCGATCAAAATTTTATACTTTTCTGAGTACTCTCGCCGAGATGAATCAATAAGTCATAAAAATTTCATGCAAAACTAACAAATGCAAATTTTTTTAGAATAAAGACAAAAAATAAGTTAATATGCATGTTCATAAGATTTGGGTTCTTATTCGGTCTGGTAAAAAATTGTTCTAAAGGTAAGGAATGAATGGTGTGGATTAGCCTGGGAGGGGGCGTTGGTGGCCAACGGTTCAGAAGAGAGTTGGGGAAGCTGCTGTCCCTTTAGCGTGCTGTCTCAGCCAAGGGGGCCGTGCTCCGGTCTCACTCCAATGATCGAAAACGCTCACTTCGTAGAGCTCGTCGAGTTGAACAATTATATAAAAAATCAGCTCGATCGGATATCATTAAATGCCTAATCGAAATTTTTTTGTCTTGAAAAGAATCGATCCGAAATACTGGATCAAATCTATTAGAGCCCATGATTTGCAAGTTATATGTGTTCCGATCAGACACTTAATAATATCCGATCAAACTGATCTTTTCCATACTTGTTTAACTCGACGAGCTCTACGAAGTGAACGTTTTCGATAATCGGAGCAAGACTGGAGTGGGGCCCCCTCGGCCGGGACAACAGCTCCTCCAGTCCATTGTTGGGAAGGAGTTTACACCCGTTTTTGGCATCCAGTCCTGGGCGTTGGAAGGCCATTTAATTATCTTTTAATTAAATTGGGCCAAAAAATAGATATGAATTGGGTTAGAATTAATGGGCCAAACCCATGTTGACTGGGCCCAATTAATTTTAATTTGGTCCGGGCTCGAGTTTAAAGGTTTTTGGGCCAATTTATAAGAAAATTTCGGCTAGCCCAAATGTTGATGTGGGCTAAATATGTTAGTAGGCCATTTAATTTAATTAAATGGCCCATTACCTAAATGGCCCATGAAAAGTGAAAGGAAATGAGGAAATTGTTGCCTGATGAAAGCCGTTTGAATTCTTTGTCGCCCACAAAAGGAGGAGGAAAAATAGGCCCATTACCTCATTAATTGCCCATAATCAAATAAACACATGGGTAATTGTTATTTACTTCCAATAACTACCCATGACCCCACTAAATATGTGAATGGGTAGTTACTTGGGACACGTGGCAACATCTGAGGCTTACTCAGGACACATGGCAGCTCGTGGCGAAGGCAGGAAACTCAGCCCAGATCTGGACCAGTGCACTATTTGCCCATGATATTTTGTAACTTCCAATAACTACCCATTAGCCCATGATCTCATGAAAGGGAAGTTACTAAAGACACATGGTGCCATGAGAAGAGAACAACAAGCCTTTCACGTGCAGAAAACCAAAGACCCTTGGCCTATAAATATTAGAAGACAAGAAGAAAAAAGGGTTCCCACACCAATCAAGCTCAATGCTTAAAAATCAAAGCCTTCCCAGCGAAGCAACTATTTCTATTTTATCACCCTCACTCAATTACTTCACCAAGTAATTCGGGTTTCTATCTTCTTTGTATCCCAACTTTATTATTACGGAACATAATAAAGTTATTCATATCTCTCTTCATCCCCTACTTTATAATTACGATATAGTAAAGTACTTCTACGCTGTTACTTTCTTTCCTACACGGTTAGAAAATTATTAAGTTCTCGCACGAAGAGGCAAAACCATGGACCTTCACTGCAATCCAGCCCTTAGGTTGCAGCACTATCACCCTCTCAGATCTAGAAGTCAGAAAAAGGACGCTCAGCCCTTTACGTTAGACGCGACAAGTCTTGGCACGCCCACTCAGTCCTTGAGCCATTTCGGAGCCGAACATCTTTTTGGCACGCCTGGTGGGACCCTAATCGTCTAAGGGTTTTATCATGGTCAGGAAGCCGCAGCAACAACCGGATCCACCCATCCCGGATTCGCCACAGAGTCCTGAGGGAGTGGCAGTCGACGTGCCATTACTCGAGGAAGCTGGTCCTCAGATCAGCGCCCAAGATCTTAGCGACGCTACCGACAGCGTCAAGAATTATATGTTCATGGCAGGACATGAGATCTCGAACAATGTTACGCAGTCAATCTCGCAATCGTTCACTCAATCCTTGGAACCTCTGACCATAGCAGTCAACAAGATGGTTGCTACGCTTACAGAGAGGCTACCGCTCGCTCCTCAACAGCAGAGCTTTCCACAGTTTGGTGTCTTTGGCAACGGTCAAGACCAAGCTGGCTTATTGAGGGTTCCTCCCCATCCTCAGACATTTTACCATGCCACTTCGTCTAATAGCCCTGCACTCGGGGGGCAAAAAGAGAAGGGAGTCGTGATTGGAAGAGCTTCGACACCTCCAAATAACGATCAAAAGTTTATTTTGGTCGAGGATCAGAACGAACCCGACAAGGGTGATAAGATAGACAAAAGGCCTTCGCAAGGAGGCCTGGGCTCTGGAAAGGACAAAGGAGTTGCACATACTCCTCAAAGCTCTGATACTCGGGGGGCAAGTCCTGCCCAGAACCAGCAGGCACAAGAGGAGCACTCACAGCCGCCTCCTGAGTTAGACCTAGTCATGGGAAGAGATCAAGTCTTGAACCTGCTCCAGGAGCAGTTAGGACTTGGTTTCAGACCTTTGGGAAGGCCAATGTATAGGAAGTCTCATACCGAGGAGGTGGACAATACACCTTTCCCAAAGGGTTATAGAGTTCCAGAATTTCAGACCTTCAATGGTGAGAGCATGCAGTCGACGGTGGAGCACATTGCCAGGTTTCAAGTTCAATGTGGAAAAGCTGGAACCATTGATGCTCTGAAGTTGAGGTTTTTTCCCAATTCTCTGACTAGGACAGCCTTTACTTGGTACATCAACCTTCCACCCAACTCCGTGCAGACCTGGGCTCAACTGGAAGAGATGTTCCACCAGCAGTTCTACAGGGTAGAACCAGAAATGACGTTGGCGGACCTCTCATGCTATCGTCAAACCTATCTAGAGTCTGTGAAGTCCTACCTCTTACGTTTCAAAACTGCTCGATTCAAATGCAAGATAGTCCTTCCTGAGGCCGAATACGTGCGTATAGCATTAAACGGCCTGGGCTTTGAAATGAAGAAGAAGTTTTATGGAACGGAGTTCAGAGACCTGTTCGAATTATCTTCTAAGGCTTCTCATTATGAAAAGTTCTTGGCGGAAGAGCAGGACAGGAAGACGGCATCTAAAGGGACATATTACCGCGACCCTAATTACAAGGTTGCTGCAGTGGAAGCAGAGCCAGACCCAGACGTAGCAGTGGCTGAAATCATCAATAGAAAGCCATACGTTTGCAAGGCCTTTGTCAAGATGGAGCCCACAAAGCAGCCAGCCCAGAGCACTTTCAATAAGTCGACCAGGACCTATACATTCGACGTGGGTAGGGCTGAAGCTATCTTTGATCAACTCCTGGCCGACAAGCTGCTCAAACTGCCCTTTGGTCACAAGATTCCAACTCCGGAAGAACTGAAAGGCAAAGAGTATTGTAAGTATCACAATTCTTGGAGTCATACTACGAATAATTGCATAGTATTTAGAAATGATATCCAGGAAAAAATTGAGCGGGGAGAGTTCAAATTCCCTGAGAAAGACAAACAGCCCATGGGGGTAGATGGCAATCCCTTTCCTTCAGGGCTGAGTACAAATATGGTCTTCGTCAACATGAGGGACATGCCTAGGACTGTTCCAAGGCAGAAGATAAGTTTGGGAGCCCCTTCCAGAGAAGTCTATAAGTCCAACCCAGGCAGGTGTTGGGATCCTTATTATGATGAGAGTGATGTTAGGACTAAACGCGTTAGAAGGTTCGAGAAGCAGAACTCTTGGTGGTCCAGACCTTCAGGAGTGAAGAAGCCAGAGAAACCAACTTGTTCCATGGTGTGCACAGAGTGTGGACATCATGCCAGCCTTGGCAAGCCAGTATTGAGAAGCATTATTATGGGAAGGGCTAAACCAAGTCCTAAGGAACCACGCAGGTCTAAAGGGAGAAGGGTTGTACACGAATCTGTGTTCAACCGAATTCAGCCAGGGTTGGTTGAAATTGAAGATGAGCTCGTCAACTTGAGGATATCTGTTCCTTCCAGGGATAAACCAAGGGCTGTGAGACCTCCGGTTACTCCTCCGGATGAGTTGCACAGGGTTGAACATCCCAAGTTTCCTTCTGAACCTCCACCTTTATCTAGATCTCAGAAGAGGCGCCGCCAACAATTCAGGCAGGCGGCAAGAAGGGCTGAGGAAGAAGCAGACCTACTTGACGATCCTATGATTGAAGATGACCCCAAAGAAGAAATAAAGGTGGAAGTCCTGGTAGAAGAGCCTGTGGTTGAAAAACCCAAGGCTAAAAGAGTATACAAGCCCTTGGAAAGGACTGTGGAAGAGGCTATCGTTGAGCCTCCTCCAAGGACTTTACCCTAAAAGCAAATCCCGTTCAAGAAGACATACAAGGAGGCAGCTACCAAACCACCTCCAAAGCAGGTAATGGTACCCAAGAAACAACCTCTCTTGGAAAGAACTCTTAAGGAAGCTAGGATTCAGCCTCCACCAAGACAAGTTATATTGCTCCAGAAGACAGCCCTTGAACCTAGAAAGCCAGACTCGGGGGGCAAGTCTAAATTGAATCCACAGGCTAAAGTGTTTGTGCCTGGACAGAGTCATAACATGCAATGCAACATGGTCGTGTTCTTACCAGCAGACCTGGAAGCTAAGGACAACACTCCAACAGCCATGGAGGGAGATATTGTAGAGATGGGACAGACAGCAGAGATTTTAAATGAGTCCTTCTCTGTAGGACTGAATGGGCCTTCAGTGATCGTGTTGAAGGACGAGACCGAAGAGAAGAGTGAAGATCGTGCAGCTAGCGTGATCTTTGAGAGACCGAGTCCCACGATGAACAAACACATCAAGCCCTTGTACATTGCTGGTTGCCTTGATGGGATGCCAGTGAACCGTATCCTGGTGGACAATGGTTCAGCAGCCAATCTCATTCCTAAGGCCATGATGCAGAGGCTCGGGAAGATTGATCAAGACCTGGTTTCATGCAACGCTACCTTGACTGACTTCACTGGGAAGGAGACAGCATGCCAAGGTATCTTGTAGTCAATTCACACTCTTCCTTCAATGTTCTACTGGGGAGAGATTGGATTCATTCCTGTCTAGCGGTCCCCTCAATCCTTCACCAATGTCTTATTTTTTGGAATCAAGACGACGTGGAGGTAATATGGGCTGACCGTAGACCATTCAAGGCCTCTACTAATCATGCTGAGGCCCACTTATATGATGAGGGGGTTGGTCCAATGAAGTTGGCAGGCCTTAACAAGTATGGCCGCCACAGAATAGCTCCCATTCATAACAAGAAATCAGCTGAAGAAGTTAAGGCACTTTTTCAAGAATTAATCGGTCCAATGATTACGGAGTCAAGCAGGCCGATTATAACTTCATCCAAACACCCTTCTCAATGTCAGTAAGCCCTTCAAAAGTAGAGAAACATGTGGCCCTCTAGACCACATTGTCAAAATTTGAAGCCTATCTACTAGAAAAGAGGCTGATGGGAAATCAAGAGTCCGAGGAGGATTTTTTGACCTGCGCGGCCGAGGTAATCAACGAAGATGAAAACCTGGTTGAAGATCTTGATGAAATCCGCCTGGAAGACCTTGAAGCAGTCCCGGCCAAGTTGGATGATTTAAAGGCTGATGTGCAAGATCCTTTAGAAGAAGTTAATTTTAGAGATTCAGAGAATCCCAAACCTGTATATATTAGTCAACTTCTGCCAGAGGATGTGAAGAAGAAGTTCATCCAACTCTTAGGGGAATTCAGGTCCTGTTTTGCTTGGACTTACGAAGAGCTGCCAGGTCTGTCCAGAGACCTAGTGGAGCACAAGTTGCCTATACAACCAGAATTCAGACCTTTCAAACAACCGCCAAGGAGGATGTCCAATGAGGTTTACTTACAAGTCAAAGATGAAATTGAATGCTTTTTCAATGCTGGATTCATACGTACAGCCAGGTATGTTACTTGGCTCTCTAATATTGGGCCAGTCCTTAAGAAGAACGGCAAAGTCAGAGTGTGTGTAGACTTCAGAAACTTGAACTTGGCTTCCCCAAAGGACGAGTATCCAATGCCGGTCGTAGATCAGTTGGTGGATGGAGCTTCGGGTCACAAGGTCTTGTCCTTCATGGACGGGCATTCTGGTTACAATTAGATCTTTATCGATGAGGCCGATATGGCTAAGACCGCTTTTAGGTGTCCTAGAGCCCTGGGAACCTTTGAGTGATTTATGTTTACTTTTGTAAAAAGTCTTACCGCGGAGTCTATGAATGAAAATGAGATACGAAAATCGAAAAAGTAGAAACATGGCACCTAGGGTGTGGTTATTGAAAAGGCGTGTTTGAAAAAGGTGAAATATTTTGGAAACCGTATTGTGGCCGGACGTGGTAGCCCATTGTGTGGTGTGAGTTTTGCATGTGTTCTAATGGAAATCCGGAATAGCGGAACCATTGTGAAATTGTGTGCGTTCCCATGGGAACCCGGAGTGGCGAAACCAGGGTGAGGTATGGTTTGGTTATCCGCGGAGAGGAGCCAATGCAAATTGTGTGCCAATGAAAACCCGATACGGCGGAACCATTGTGAGGATACTCGAAAACTCGGAACGGTGGAACCGAGGTTGGGTGAATTGAAAATGATTTTGAAAATGTTGATTTGGTATATGAATGGTGACACGGTCTACGATGAGTCGCGTAGGAGAAACTCAGAAAATCATAGACATCAACGATAGTTTGAATAATAAATGCGGATGTGTCATTGTTAACTATTTTTGTTAGACATGCATGTACTTCATGGAAATCATTAATATTATGATCTAATGTTTGTAAGTTAAGGGTTAGTAGGTATGGTTTATTCTATTGAGCTTTCGTAGCTCACGGTGTTACCTTTGGCGATCCTAACATATTATATTGGTGGCGATGCCGGTATACTGTGTCAGACCTTATAGATGATCATGGTGACCTCTACACTTTGGAAGCTTTTGGAGCTGAAGAGCTGGCTAGAATGGAGGAGCAAGCGGAGCTGTAGTTAGGAACTCTAGTTTCCCTCCCTTTTGTAATGAAAGTGCTCTTATGGAGGTTGTGATGTAATAATGAGCCAGATTCAATAAAATTGTCTATTTAACGTACCCAAAATTCGGGGCATTACAGAGAGAGACTATGAACAAAACAGACGCGAAATGAAAATTGTAGAGGTTTTACTCATACTGTCTCACTCCTTTGAAGCATGCACAAATGAATTTGAAATTGAAGGTACATGTTATAATCGAGGTACATAAATGTTCTGCCTATACAAGCAGACAGGCAACCTATTCACTCTTTCATCTATAATCCAACAGTTCTCCCATTGCTTTTTGCAGATAGCAATCGTCAGTACTTGCATATAAATTGATCAAGTGCCATTCATGCCTGGTTTTCTTTCTCTTTTGCAGTATTATAACTACACTAAGGGGCCAATAATTGGACCTCACTGCAGAGCACAAACCTCCGGGTGACCAGTGGCAGAGCCATAATTTTTAACCGGAAGGGTCCGGCTTAATGGACATATATTTTTTCTAGGAATGCATACTTATTATATCATAGAATTTTTTGTTTTCAATACATTACATATGTATAGAGGTGTCAAATTGGCAAGTTTGGGACAAATTGGATAAGTTATTAGTGTATTGGGTCTTTAATGGGTCATTGACCCATTTAGACCCAATTAGTTATGAGCTCAATTACCCATACCTAACCCAACCCAACCCAACCCATTTATTTGAAATCAAAGCTGTCCCGCCCATTAACTCAATTACATATATATTAAATTTAAAATGACTAAAATACCCATATATACTAAAATGACCATATTGCTCTTGTACATTTAAATTGACCAATTTACCCTTATATACTAAAATTACCATAATACCCCTATATACTAAAATGACTAAATTACCCCTATATACTAAAATTGCTATAATGGAGGTTCTGCTAAAATTTTAGGAGTTTTTGGACTTAGCCGTTCAGAGTTTTGGAATTTTTTTTAAAATTGATTTCCTCTTCTAAATTGTTGGTGATTATTATATCCAAATTAGCTTCTTTAAACTTTCTGCCATATTGGGCCAAACCTGTGGGCTATCTCCACCCTCAGTCTCTCTTATAACAGTAATGTACCTTTAACCATCAATATTCAATAGTAGCTTGCAAAATTGATTTCAAGGAAAGAAAGCGTAAGAAAAAAAAAAGTGAATGTCGTTTTCCATCCCTTTTCTTTCCATGTTATTTCTTTCTTCTTTTTTTTCCTTAGAGTGTGTCTGGATTGAAAAGTTAAGTAATTTATTTTTTTGTCTTTATTTGAATTTTTTTGCAATTTTTTGTTTTGCGTAAAACTTTTGTGACTTATTAATTCATCTCGACGAGAGGAATTGGAAAAATAATTTTTTTTGATTGAAACTCATAATTTTTTGAATAAAAAACAAAAATAAGTCGAAAAGACAACTTTTTTTTCTTATTATTTTTGTCTTTTTTAAAAAAATTATAAATTTTGATCCAAATTTTATACTTTTCTGAGTACTCTCGCCGAGATGAATCAATAAGTCATAAAAATTTCATGCAAAACTAACAAATGCAAATTTTTTTAGAATAAAGACAAAAAATAAGTTAATATGCATGTTCATAAGATTTGGGTTCTTATTTGGTCTGGTAAAAAATTGTTCTAAAGGTTAGGAATGAATGGTGTGGATTAGCCTGGGAGGGGGCGTTGGTGGCCAACGGTTCAGAAGAGAGTTGGGGAAGCTGCTGCCCCTTTAGCGTGCTGTCTCAGCCAAGGGGGCCGTGCTCCGGTCTCACTCTAATGATCGAAAACGCTCACTTCGTAGAGCTCGTCGAATTGAACAAGTATGTAAAAAATCAGCTCGATCGGATATTATTAAGTGCCTAATCGAAATTTTTTTGTCTTGAAAAGAATGGATCCGAAATACTGGATCAAATCTATTAGAGCCCATTATTTGCAAGTTATATGTGTTCCGATCAGACACTTAATAATATCCGATCAAACTGATCTTTTCCATACTTGTTTAACTCGACGAGCTCTACGAAGTGAACGTTTTCGATAATCGGAGCAAGACTGGAGTGGGGCCCCCTCGGCCGAGACAACAGCTCCTCCAGTCCATTGTTGGGAAGGAGTTTACACCCGTTTTTGACACCCAGTCCTGGGCATTGGAAGGCCATTTAATTATCTTTTAATTAAATTGGGCCAAAAAATATAGATGAATTGTGTGGGCACGCGCCCCAAAAATTCTTCGATCTTGGTTTTAAAGAAAATCGGTGTGCGGCCCTCTTCGGAAAAATGCAGCGAAACGCCTCGATTCAGAGTCGCCACTCGGGTTTTAGTGGTGAAATACCCAAGGAACCGAACTCGAAAACGTTTGCCACGTTTGTTTGATTTTGAAAAAGGCGTGGACTGGTCTGTCGTCACCTTCGATATCTGAGGTTCGGGAGCCAGGTTACGAGAGGGAAAGGGTTTTATGGCACCCCTCTCGCCCAATCCGGAGATCGGTCTTTACTCATACATTTTATTTTGTAAAACACTTGCATTTTTCTCTCATTTGACCATTTTTTAGCCAGTTAGGGCGGGGGAACAATTAATGAGGATAAATACTATAACATGTTACGTTTATATGACAAAAATATTTATGGATGACTTGATTGCAATGCTAAGTATAGATTGAGAACAAGCACTGAGCAGCCTGAACAAACTGGAATACGCTGCCATGAAGGAACGTGAGCAGATTCTGTCAGCATGCACTGGCCGAGCCACTGCATGCTGATTAGACATGCGCACGCCACATCATAACTGGCGTACTCCTTTTGTTTGGTTTCTCAGTCTTTGTTTGCAATCCTCTGGGCTCTGAAAAAGGACCAGCGCACACCCAGGGCAAACCACGTAGTTAAAAGAGCAGAATATACATTATTAGAAACAGACAAAATGGCTTCAAGCCATGAAGAAAAAAACAGAATACCCCAAAAACAGTGTGGGGACATAAAAGAGGCCAAGACTAAGCTAAAATGCAAGGGTCAGCCACTGGATCTTGGCATAACCACCGTACGCCAATCGTATGAGACCGTACGCCAGTTACTCTCCTTATCCAGTGCTTGGCTTTGCACCATCTGGGTTCTGGAACATGACCAGAAAGCATCCCAGAGGCTTTCTAAAACAGATATGGACAAATATTGAATGCTACAACTAAAACAGTTCTAAATATAGAAAGCAGTAAACTAGTTTTTAGCATGCAATAAGGTGATGAATAGACAGGAAATAAAACATAAAACAAAGATCTGGACCCCATTTCACAACTGGAGTACGCCAGTTATTAACTGGAGTACTCCAGTTCCAGACAGATCAAATTTAAAATTGTACGTACTGCCACGGACCGGCGTACGCGGGCTTATGACCGGCTCATGCTGATTCTAGTCAGAAACGATTTTTTTGCTTTTGAAACCTTGACAGCTTTAGGGCCAAGACTGGTATTGATTACCAGCCTTGACCCTGTCAGCTCCCCTCAGAGATCAGAATAGGAAAACAGTTCAAGGGTGTATACCTTTGGTTTTTGAGTTTGATGGTGTGTTTTGAGCTTGAGCTTGAGGTTTGAGGGATGGATGATGAGTGTTTGGGTGTGGATGATGCATGAAAGGGGCTGCTTGCCTACTCTTTCAAATGGTGGAAGAAGAGAAAGCAAGAAACCAAATGAGAGAGATAGAGAAAGAGACTTGGGAACTCTCTTTTTTTGTAACCCCTTGCAAGGATGAAGAGAGGGGGTATATATAGGAAGAAAGGGAGAGAGAGGGGCTAAGGCCAGTCAAAGGGACTGGTGCCTTAACCCTTAAGGTTTGCCTCTCATTGGATGAGAGGAAAAGGTGATGGGATGGGGGTGTAAGAAATGCCCCCCGGCGGAGAATGCTTTTTCAATGGTTTGGAAGGTTCCCAAGTGCTGTAGACCCCTACCCATGGCTTCTGCATGCTTAAAAACACAAGTTTGACCAGAAGTTTGACTGGCATACTCCAGTTAATAACTGGCGTACTCCAGTCCGGATTTGGTCAACGGTCAAAGTTGACCGGTGACTGACACGTGGTAGAGGACCAGCGCACGCCGGTTAATTACCGGCGTATGCAAGTTGGGTTTTGTTGAGGCCATTTGGCTCTAGCTTGGAGATTTTGAAAGGATCTGAAAGGGTTTTGGAGTGCTCAAAGCTTAAGCATACTAACATTTCCGGGGTGTTCTTGATCCGTTTAATCATCGGGGAATCAAATACCGTAAGTAAACTAATTTGGAAAGTCCAAAATAGGGTGTCTATAGTAGCCCCCATTTGACGGCACTTGGAGCACCATTGTCTTGGTACAAGTAACGTCAAAGGTTTCTAGACACCCTCTCAAGGCTATCCAGAACAGAACAGGCTAGTAAAGTAGACACGAATACTTAAAAAACCTGATTGATGGATTGAACTGAATGGGCAGGCTGTCGCCGATTGAATTGGTGGACAGGACAGACCTCCGCGTTGTTGATTGAATGGATAGGAAGACCGTCGCTTGTTGATTTTGAAAACGGACAGGCGAACCGTCGTTGAGTTAGAATTGGACGGGCGAACCATCGTTGATTTGAAATTGGACGGGCGAACCGTCGTTGCTTGGAAATTGGACGGGCGAACCGTCATTGATTTGAAATTGGACGGGCGAACCGTCATTGATTTGAACTTGGACGGGCGAACCGTTGTTGATTTGAAGTTGGACGGGCAAACCTCCGTTGATTTGAAATTGGACGGGCAAACCGCCGTTGATTTGAAGTTGGACGGGCAAACCGTTGTTGGTTTGATAATGGACGGGCGAACCATCGTTGAGGGGATCAAGCTATCCTTGGCACACAAAATTTCCAACAAACACGGGTAGGTCATGTCAGGTAGGTTAAATTCCATCTGTTGGGAATCAGAGCCAATCTTCTTATCAAAGACCATCCGAGACAGAGCAATAAGGCTGCTGGAAGATGTGTTTGAAGCTAGATTGAAGTAGAGGTATTCGTTCGGGGCAGGCCGAGGCAGACTCTCATGGGGAACAATTGGTTGTAGATGGATAGACTGTGGGACAATATTCTGATCATCGTTGATTGATTGAATGGGGTGACATGGCGGATCGTGATTGATTGATTGATTGAAGCGGACGATATCCTGATCGTTGTTGAATGACTGAAAAGGGACGACATGGCTGATTGTCGTTGATTGAATTGATTTGAAGGACGGGTAGACCGTCGTTGATTGATTGAAAGGACGACATGGCTGATTGTCGTTGATTGAATTGATTTGAAGGACGGGTAGACCGTCGTTGATTGATTGAAAGGGACGACATGGCTGATCGTCGTTGATTGAATTGATTTGAAGGATGGGTAGATCGTCGTTGATTGATTGAAAGGGACGACATGGCTAATCGTTGTCGATTTGATTTGAGAAGGACGATAGGATTTATCGTCGCTGATTTGATTTGAGAAGGACGACATAGCTGATCGTTGTCGATTTGATTTGAGAAGGACGATATGGCTGATCATCATTGATTGAATTGATTTGAAGGACAGGTAGACTGTCGTTGATTGAATTGATTTGAAGGACGGGTTGACCGTCGTTGATTGAATTGACAACATGGCTGATCCTCGTTGATTGAATTGACTTGAAGGACGACATGGCTGATCGTCATTGATTGAATTGATTTGGAGGACGGGTTGACCATCGTTGATTGAATTGATTGAAAGACGGGTTGACCGTCGTGGATTGAATTGATTTGAAGGACGACATGGCTGATCATCGTTGATTTGATTTGAGAAGGACGATATGGCTGATCGTCGTTGATTTGATTTAAGAAGGACGATAGGATTGATTGTCATTGATTTGATTTGAGTAGGACGACATGGCTGATCGTCGTTGACTTGATTTGAGAAGGACGATATGGCTGATCGTCGTTGATTTGATTTGAGAAGGACGATATGGCTGATCGTCGTTGATTGAATTGATTTGAAGGACAGGTAGACCGTCGTTGATTGAATTGATTTGAAGGACGGGTTGACCGTTGTTGATTGAATTGACAACATGGCTGATCCTCGTTGATTGAATTGACTTGAAGGACGACATGGCTGATCGTCGTTGATTGAATTGATTTGGAGGACGGGTTGACCGTCGTTGATTGAATTGATTTGAAGGACGGGTTGACCGTCGTAGATTGAATTGATTTGAAGGACGACATGGCTGATCGTCGTTGATTTGATTTGAGAAGGACGATATGGCTGATCGTCGTTGATTTGATTTGAGAAGGACGATATGACTGATCGTCGTTGATTTGATTTGAGAAGGACGATATGGCTGATCGTCGTTGATTTGATTTGAGAAGGACGATATGGAAGGATGATATGGCTGATCGTTGTTGATTTGATTTGAGAAGGACGATATGGCTGATCATCATTGATTTGAGTTGAGAAGGACGATATGGCTGATCGTCGTTGATTTGATTTGAGAAGGACGATATGGCTGATTGTCGTTGATTTGATTTGAGAAGGACGATATGGCTGATCGTCGTTGATTTGATTTGAGAAGGACGATATGGCTGATTGTCGTTGATTTGATTTGAGAAGGACGATATGGCTGATCGTTGTTGATTTGATTTGAGAAGGACGATATGGCTGATCGTCGTTGATTTGATTGAAACAAGTAGCACAAGCCATTACTGCTTTGAATTGTATTCTGATTTCCAAAGTGCGCTCCAGCTGCTAGTGGAGTGGGACAGTGAGGCTGTGTGCTTGACATTTGCCATGGAGAAATAGACAGGGAGAACAACATGTGGCACTCCCCCTTACAATTGCACTTTCCCAAAGCGGCGACTCCGGCTCCAGTTCCAGTAGTGACTAGATCCCAGGTATGAAACACCAAAATCCAAACTACTTGCCATTTTCGATACTGGATAAGCATGTTTTGGCACTTGATTGACTTTTCCTGTTTTCAACAGTTGATATACAGTATGCAATGATATGTACTAAATTGAATGCATAAATTGAAAATGCAAGGGTAGACTAGGGCGGCTTCTAGAGGATGATGGCCTAGAATGGCCACATAAACAAGAGTTACACAAAGCGATACTGTCACCTTAGCCACAGCTCAGAGATACAAGAGCAATAGATAACCAGCGGCTAGAGGTGTGCAGTTGAAAAAAAAAGGCCCAAAGAAAGGGTGGCTTGTGCCAAAGAGTTTTAAAGGTTCAGAGAGAGAAGTCTGAGGGATTGAGAGAGAGTGAGAGAGAAAGAGAGCTTGTCAGTGAAAGCCTCCCTAGAAGAGGGGGATGGGAGAAGAGCCCCAGGTACTTCAAAAAGATCAAGAGTGACAACAACGACGAGAACGAGGCTGAGCTCTACCACTGAGCCTTTTTACTTTACTGTCCTTTGCTTCTGAGATGTGCTCCTAGATAGATAGACGTTGAGTGGGCCAGCATGCCTCAGTTGACATTTAGGAGTGGCATTGGGTCGGTGTGCTCTTTTTCTTCGATGCTTGGGCAGATGAGCCCATGGATAAGCTTTGCTTGGCCTTGAGCCAACATGCCCTCATTGCTCACGAGATTCCACTGCTTGCAGACTACAGATGGTAGGGTAGCAATGTAAATAGCATTTTTCCAATTTATTTGACTCTCTTTTGAGAATGTCTAAAAGAATGCATAAACCAACCGCTAATACCTAATTTGCATTGACAAGCGAACTGAATCGATAAACAAACACATATATATACAGACTCGCCTAGCTCAAATGAGAAAGGAAGAAGAGCCCTGGATATGACACGGACTCCTAGACATATGAAAAATAATGAAATTTTGGGAATTAATGTACCAAAACTCACAACATCCTTTAGACAGGTGAAACTGACACTTGCGTAAGATCAAACAAATGTACAATGACCTGTACAAATCGGTAAAATCAGGAAAAGCATCCCGATATGACAATGGATTGAAGAACTTGAAAAGTGTCGCAAAGATGGATAAAAGAGGCAAATGATGACTCATATAAGCCCGGACTGAAACCGACACCCCTGTGTAGCCACATTAGGACCATATGACTTGCACAGCATGACAAGACTTGGTAAAAGCCCTTTGAACGAGATTCGAGGTGCTTTGAATTTGAAATGTGCCCCTGAGGGTCTAAAAATCTCTGTTAGGCGTGATGGCTGCCTACTGCTGTCTGATGTAGGAATTGGAGAAGCGCGCGCAGGCTTGAGACCAACGCGCATCACACTTTTTTTTTTTGTGTGTGTGTGTGTGTGAGCCTCAAACTAGCGCGCGAGATTGCGAAGCTGCTGCAGCCGCTTAAACTAGACGTTTGCTGACCTTAGAATAAACTGTGAGCCGTTAGACTTCATAAGCATTTCGTTCTGTTTTTTATGCTTCAAAATATTTTAAGGCTTTTGCTCAGCTTTAAAATTGGAACAGCAGTTTGCATTAAACTTGAAAGACGAATGATTTTCCCCTTCTGATTCTCCAATGAGTCAATGGACTTCAGCCTACCAGTCAGTGCTTCGGCTTGTCTTGTTCTCGAGCTTTCTTGACCCTTGATGTGCACCAAAACGTCAACCTTGGATCCAATTGATAAAGAATGACCGAGTCTCGAAGAGAGACTGCCTACGTATCCCATTCTGGGAATCAGGTCAAAACGTAGTTCAGGCCAAGGTTCACTCGTGTATTTTTACCTCTCCTTTTACGCTCTAACTTTTGCCTAGTACCGCCCATTTGGGTCTTCGGTCTAGCGAGCTTTCGACTTTTTGCCAATTCATTTTTGCCTAGACCGTCTTCATAGGTTTTCGGTCTAGCAAGCTGCTCTAACTTTTGCTTGGAATCGCCCACCCTTGTGGTTTTCAATCCAACGAGCATCTCTCAGGGACAATAACGCTTGAGTTGATCTGGGTTAACCAAGGTATTGAATTTGTTGCCGTCGAGGTCGATGATCTTTGATTGTAGCCCCAGATAGAATGGCTTTGGTAGTGAAAGGGTCCTGACTGCTACAATTGGAAATGTCTCGCTCCAGGCCACTTTTGCACCCTTTTAATGTGCGCTTGATGGAACACTATTGTTACTGTTTTGAACATGGTACGAGGCTTGGAGCCTTCTGAGCTTCTGCTTTTTGGCTCGGCATCCGGCGGCAGGGGATTTGGCACTTCTTTATCCCATGATCAACGCCAAGCGTGTCTTTGTGAGACCATGCCAAGATATTGTTGAATCCTTTAAACAAGTCTGATTGGGCGCAATACTCTTATGGGGACAGCACTGAACCAATTTGAACCATTTGAGGGTCTACCCCATCTTTCAAGTTTATTTGAAATTACTTCTTCTTTTAGAGGCTGAGCATGCCTTTCGTCTTCCCTTTCGGCGAGGGAACACATTTCCTTGGGGATGATCCCATCGAAATCTATCCCTTCGTCGTCAGGGTCGACACGGTTTATTCAAAAGACAGCAAAGTACTTAAAAACAGGATAATGCATATCATAAGAACCCTCGGGGTTGCCAAGTACAGCAAAAAGACTCAAATTGAGAATAAAAGCTACGACATGGAGGGCCAAGAGGCACAAACTCTGACTCAGAGCTAGACTTAGACGACTTGACAGACACTGTGTCAGACTCAGACTCGAAAGTGTCAATGCAAAATAGACGCGATTTAAAAATGCAACTTTTATAGTTACCCTTGACTTCCTTGCAGAGAGGTGGGAGCTAGAGGACATCAAGCCCAAACAGCAGCGCTTCAACTCCTTCACCTTCTTCGGCCAGACCCACTTGAGAGAACTCCTTGAACAACAGCCCCAAACTCCCACGATTGAAAGATCTCTACCAGCCCATTGTCTTCTTTGATTGATTAAGCTTCCTCTTGAGTTCCTCCTTTGTAGGCTTCCAAGTATTGGCGGTAAGACTGATGGGAGAGACAAAATTGGCTTGGTTTGATTTTCTGGGATAATGAAACTGGTTGGATTGAATATGGTGGAGCTAGGTTTGATTTGAGTGGAGCTTGAGTTGATTTGAGTAGAGCTGATGGATATCTGGCTAACACATGGGTTGGAACCATGTTGAGGCATGAGGTTAGATATGACATTGGGCTTTGATGGGAGCGGAGCTTGAATGGTGCCATTATCAATGAGATTTTGAATTTCATGTCGAAGGCAGAAGCAAGCATCGGTGAGATGGCCGGGCATTTGATGGAAAGCACAATAGGCTTTTGGACTGTAGGATGCCGGGAATGTTCGAGGCGAAGGAGTTGGAAGGAGTGGCTTGAGAAAGCCAGCTTCGAGGAGCTTCTCATAAACCGAGGACAAAGGTGTGGAGAAGCGAGAGAAGGTCCTTGGTGGGTTCCGGCGATTGGATTGGGGGTTCAAGGTGGAACCTTTGCTTGCTTTGTAGCTGCACAACATTGCACCTTTCACTGGATGCACTCTTTTGCCTTTGGGATTAATTTCTTTGTCATGCATACCCTCCCTTTTGGCGTTGGCTTTGAGCAAGGATTCAACATTCTCCTTCGGGTGAGTCCTGGCTTCATGAAACTCAACCAGGTCTTTGAACATATCGTTCGAGCACAGCTTGGTTCCAACCGCAGGAGTGTGGCGGGCCTAAAGAGGTTCTTTGACTAGCCCCAGATGCGTCTTTGAAATGACAGAGGTAAAAAGGTCAACCAGTCCCTGGACCATAGCCATTTGTTTGTCCATTTTCTGGTTCATTTCTTGGACAGCCCTCTTCAGCTCAGCCAGCTCTGTTTGTGCTGCTATTTTGGATTAATGATTGAGGACGGTGATATGGCTTTGGAAGTGACAGTGAAATGGCCCTGGCAGACGCTCCCGAGTAGGTTTGGCTCTTTCTTTCGGTGAAATGGCCTAGAGCTTTGACAGCAAAGTAAATGAGAACTCAGTGGCGTTCCTGCAGCAAGCTTTTGAAAGAATTTGAAGGAATGCAATGCACATGTCATCGTCGTCGGTGTCCTCCTAGACTCTATGACTAAAGAGAGTCAATCTTATGACATTTGGACACTTGCCATAAAATTCTCGGATTTTATTTTCGACTGTGTATCCTTGATTGAATCGACTGTCGCTAAGAGATGCCAAAACAGTCTAAGCTTTTGACTTCTTCACTCTCGAAGTTTCAAAGTTTGATTTCGGAACAACTCGGTGTAGATGGCGTGATACCGTAACCGAAGCAGCGTAAGCAGCACTGTGCCGGAGCCTGAGCGATGTAAGTGATTAGCACTTTTAACCTGAGTGGTGTAAGTATCACGACATTCTCTCCGTTGTTCCTAGTTTTTCCAGTTTGAAAACCTCGATCGGTCGTTAGATAAAGACTTAGAAAGTATTGATTTCCCGAAGCCTTATTGATTAAGGACTTGAAAATTTTTGATAACGTGCAACATCGGGATGCACGACTCGTCATTGATCCAAGGCAATGCCAAACAAGCATAAGACAAACTCGACAAAAGGCACCCTAAAAGCCGCCCTAGCATGCTCCTACACAAAACGGTATGAATGTATGTACAAACATGTAATAGGGAAAACAGTAACATATAGACAACACATGGAGGTTAGATGCAAATAATCCTGCCCTGCGGGTTCCTGTCATATGTTGAAAGGTTCTAGTGCTTTGTACGCATGTAAGGGCCGATTTTGGTTTAAGGGGTTCCTCTGACTAGAGCCGCGATATACCTCCCGCCGCAATGCGTGTAGCAAAGCAACGGTCGAACGGTAGTACGACTCATCATCGTCCAAGGTTGTTGGGCGTTCGAGGACCCCGGGCTCCAATAAATTTTGCCGGTTACCCAAAACACCTCAACGGGGCTGACCAACATCGATGCACATGAAAGGATGCCAAAGAATGATCGAAAGAGAGAAGAACGCAATGTTTTGAAAGACGCCCTTTTAAGTTTGGCTCACTTTTATTGATCAACATTTGGAGAAAAACTACATAAGTGAACAATAGTAAAAGCCCCAGTTCGGATTAGTCGGATACTGAGATCCTGTTATGTTACCATTCCGTTCTTCAGCAGCGCGGAGCGTACTGTTTTGACGGACTTTTTGAAAAATTGTTCATTTATGTATTAATTGCCAAATGTTAATCAATGCAATGAGTCCCCAGCAAAGTCGCAACTGTGGGCACGCGCCCCAAAAATTCTTCGATCTTGGTTTTAAAGAAAATCGGTGTGCAGCCCTCTTCGGAAAAGTGCGGCGAAACACCTCGATTCAGAGTCGCCACTCTGGTTTTAGCGGTGAAATACCCAAGGAACCGAACTCGAAAACGTTTGCCACATTTGTTTGATTTTGAAAAAGGCGTGGACTGGTCCATCGTCACCTTCGATATCCGAGGTTCGGGAGCCAGGTTAAGAGAGGGAAAGGGTTTTATGGCACCCCTCTCGCCCAATCCGGAGATCGGTCTCTACTCAGGCATTTTATTTTGTAAAACACTTGCATTTTTCTCTCATTTGACCATTTTTTAGCCAGGTAGGACGGGAGAACAATTAATGGGGATAAATACTGTAACAGGTTACGTTTATATGAAAAAAATGTTTATGGATGACTTGATTGCAATGCTAAGTATAGATTGAGAACAAGCACTGAGCAGCCTGAACAAACTGGAATACGCTGCCATGAAGGAACGTGAGCAGATTCTGCCAGCATGCACTGGCCGAGCCACTGCATGCTGATTAGACATGCGCACGCCACATCATAACTGGCGTACTCCACTTGTTTAGTTTCTCAGTCTTTGTTTGCAATCCTCTGGGCTTTGGAAAAGGACCAGCACACACCCAGGGCAAATCACGCAGTTAAAAGAGCAGAATATACATGATTAGAAACAGACAAAATGGCTTCAAGCCATGAAGAAAAAACAGAATACCCCAAAAACAGTGTGGGGACATAAAAAAGGCCAAGACTAAGCTAAAATGCAAGGGCCAGCCACTGGATCTTGGCATAACCACCGTACGCCAATCGTATGAGACCGTACGCCAGTTACTCTCCTTATCCAGTGCTTGGCTTTGCACCATCTGGGTTCTGGAACATGACCAGAAAGCATCCCAGAGGCTTTCTAAAACAGATATGAATAAATATTGAATGCTACAACTAAAACAGTTCTAAATATAGAAAGCAGTAAACTAGTTTTTAGCATGCAATAAGGTGATGAATAGACAGGAAATAAAACATAAAACAAAGATCTGGACCCCATTTCACAACTGGAGTACGCCAGTTATTAACGGGAGTAATCCAGTTCCAGACAGATTCCAGACAGATCAAATTTAAAACTGTACGTACTGCCACAGACCGGCGTACGCGGGCTTATGACCGGCGCACGCCGATTCTAGTCATAAACGATTTTTTTGCTTTTGAAACCTTGACAGCTTTAGGGCCAAGACTGGTATTGATTACCAGCCTTGACCCTATTAGCTCCCCTCAGAGATCAGAATAGGAAAACAGTTCAAGGGTGTATACCTTTGGTTTTTGAGTTTGATGGTGTGTTTTGAGCTTAAGCTTGAGGTTTGAGGGATGGATGACGAGTGTTTGGGTGTGGATGATGTATGAAAGGGTCTACTTGCCTACTCTTTCAAATGGTGGAAGAAGAGAAAGCAAGAAACCAAATGAGAGAGATAGAGAAAGAGACTTGGGAACTCTCTTTTTTTGTAACCCCTTGCAAGGATGAAGAGAGGGGGTATATATAGGAAGAAAGGAAGAGAGAGGGGCTAAGGCCAGTCAAAGGGACTGGTGCCTTAACCCTTAAGGTTTGCCTCTCATTGGATGAGAGGAAAAGGTGATGGGATGGGGGTGTAAGAAATGTCCCCCGGCGGAGAATACTTTTTCAATGGTTTGGAAGGTTCCCAAGTGCTGTAGACCCTTACCCATGGCTTCTGCAAGCTTAAAAACACAAGTTTGACCGGAAGTTTGACTGGCATACTCCAGTTAATAACTGGCATACTCCAGTTCGGGTTTGGTCAACGGTCAAAGTTGACCGATGACTGACACGTGATAGAGGACCAGCGCACGCCGGTTAATTACCGGCGTATGCAAGTTGGATTTTGTTGAGGCCATTTGGCTCTAGCTTGGAGATTTTGAAAGGATCTGAAAGGGTTTTGGAGTGCTCAAAGCTCAAGCATACTAACATTTTTGAGGTGTTCTTGATCCGTTTCATCATCGGGGAATCAAATACTATAAGTAAACTAATTTGGAAAGTCTAAAATAGGGTGTCTACAAATTGGGTTAGAATTAATGGGCCAAACCCATGTTGACAGGGCCCAATTAATTTTAATTTGGTCCGGGCTTGGGTTTAAAGGTTTTTGGGCCAATTTATAAGAAAATTTCGGCTAGCCCAAATGTTGCTATGGGCTAAATATGTTAGTAGGCCATTTAATTTAATTAAATGGCCCATTACCTAAATGGCCCATGAAAAGTGAAAAGAAATGAGGAAATTGTTGCCTGATGAGAGCCGTTTGAATTCTTTGTCGCCCACAAAAGGAGAAGGAAAAATAGGCCCATTACCTCATTAATTGCCCATGATCAAATAAACACATGGGTAATTGTTATTTACTTCCAATAACTACCCATGACCCCACTAAATATTTGAATGGGTAGTTACTTGGGACACGTGGCAACATCTGAGACTTACTCGGGACACATGGCAGCTCGTGGCGAAGGCAGGAAACTCAGCCCAGATCTGGACCAGTGCACTGTTTGCCCATGATATTTTGTAACTTCCAATAACTACCCATTAGCCCATGATCTCATGAAGGGGAAGTTACTAAAGACACATGGTGCCATGAGAAGAGAATAGCAAGCCTTTCACGTGCAGAAAACCAAAGACCCTTGGCCTATAAATATTAGAAGACAAGAAGAAAAAAGGGTTCCCACACCAATCAAGCTCAACGCTTAAAAATCAAAGCCTTCCCAGCGAAGTAACTATCTCTATTTTCTCACCCTCACTCAATTACTTCACCAAGTAATTCGGGTTTCTATCTCCCTTGTATCCCAACTTTATTATTACGGAACATAATAAAGTTATTCATATCTCTCTTCATCCCCTACTTTATTATTACGATATAGTAAAATACTTCTACGCTGTTACTTTCTTTCCTACACGGTTAGAAAATTATTAAGTTCTCGCACGAAGAGGCAAAACCACGGACCTTCACTGCAATCCAGCTCTTAGGTTGCAGCACTATCGCCCTCTTAGATCTATAAGTTAGAAAAAGGACGCTCAGCCCTTTACGTTAGACGCGACAAGTCTTGGCACGCCCGCTCAGTCCTTGAGCCATTTTGGAGCCGAACATCTTTTTGGCACGCCCGGTGGGACCCTAATCGTCTAAGGGTTTTATCATGGTCAGGAAGCCGCAGCAACAACCGGATCCACCCATCCCGGATCCGCCACAGAGTCCTGAGGAAGTGGCAGTCGACGTGCCATTACTCGAGGAAGCTGGTCCTCAGATCAGCGCCCAAGATCTTAGCGACGCTACCGACAGCGTCAAGAATTATATGTTCATGGCAAGACATGAGATCTCGAACAACGTTACGCAGTCAATCTCGCAATCGTTCACTCAATCCTTGGAACCTCTGACCATAGCAGTCAACAAGATGGTTGCTACGCTTACAGAGAGGCTACCGCTCGCTCCTCAACAGCAGAGCTTTCCACAGTTTGGTGTCTTTGGCAACGGTCAAGACCAAGCTGGCTTATTGAGGGTTCCTCCCCATCCTCAGACATTTTACCATGCCACTTCATCTAATAGCCCTGCACTCGGGGGGCAAAAAGAGAAGGGAGTCGTGATTGGAAGAGCTTTGACACCTCCAAATAATGATCAAAAGTTTATTTTGGTCGAGGATCAGAACGAACCCGACAAGGGTGATAAGATAGACAAAAGGCCTTCGCAAGGAGGCCTGGGCTCTGGAAAGGACAAAGGAGTTGCACATACTCCTCAAAGCTCTGATACTCTGGGGGCAAGTCCTGTCCAGAACCAGCAGGCACAAGAGGAGCACTCACAGCCGCCTCCTGAGTTAGACCTAGTCATGGGAACAGATCAAGTCTTGAACCTGCTCCAGGAGCAGTTAGGACCTGGTTTCAGACCTTTGGGAAGGCCAATGTATAGGAAGCCTCATACCAAGGAGGTGGACAATACACCTTTCCCAAAGGGTTACAGAGTTCCAGAATTTCAGACCTTCAATGGTGAGAGCATGCAGTCGACGGTGGAGCACATTGCCAGGTTTCAAGTTCAATGTGGAAAAGTTGGAACCATTGATGCACTGAAGTTGAGGCTTTTTCCCGATTCTCTGACTAGGACAACCTTTACTTGGTACATCAACCTTCCACCCAACTCCGTGCAGACCTGGGCTCAACTGGAGGAGATGTTCCACCAGCAGTTCTACAGGGTAGAACCAGAAGTGACGTTGGCGGACCTCTCATGCTATCGTCAAACCTATCTAGAGTCTGTGAAGTCCTACCTCTTACGTTTCAAAATTGCTCGATTCAAATGCAAGATAGTCCTTCCTGAGGCCGAATACGTGCGTATAGCATTAAAAGGCCTGGGCTTTGAAATGAAGAAGAAGTTTTATGGAACGGAGTTCAGAGACCTGTTCGAATTATCTTTTAAGGCTTCTCATTATGAAAAGTTCTTGGCAGAAGAGCAGGACAGGAAGACGGCATCTAAAGGGACGTATTACCGCGACCCTAATTACAAGGTTGCTGCAGTGGAAGCAGAGCCAGACCCAGACGTAGCAGCGGCTGAAATCATCAACAGAAAGCCATACGTTTGCAAGGCCTTTGTCAAGATGGAGCCCACAAAGCAGCCAGCCCAGAGCACTTTCAATAAGTCGACCAGGACCTATACATTCGACGTGGGTAGGGCTGAAGCTATCTTTGATCAACTTCTGGCCGACAAGCTGCTCAAACTGCCCTTTGGTCACAAGATTCCAACTCTGGAAGAACTGAAAGGCAAAGAGTATTGTAAGTATCACAATTCTTGGAGTCATACTACGAATAACTGCATAGTATTTAGAAATGATATCCAGGAAAAAATTGAGCGGGGAGAGTTCAAATTCCCTGAGAAAGACAAACAGCCCATGGGGGTAGATGGCAATCCCTTTCCTTCAGGGCTGAGTACAAATATGGTCTCCGTCAACATGAGGGACATGCCTAGGACTGTTCCTAGGCAGAAGATAAGTTTGGGAGCCCCTTCCAGAGAAGTCTACAAGTCCAGCCCAGGCAGGTGCTGGGATCCTTATTATGATGAGAGTGATGTTAGCACTGAACGCGTTAGAAGGTTCGAGAAGCAAAACTCTTGGTGGTCCAGACCTTCAGGAGTGAAGAAGCCAGAGAAACCAACTTGTTCCATGGTGTGCACAGAGTGTGGACATCATGCCAGTCCTGGCAAGCCAGTATTGAGAAGCATTATTGTGGGAAGGCTGAACCAAGTCCTAAGGAGCCACGCAGGTCTAAAGGGAGAAGGGTTGTACGTGAATCTGTGTATAACTGAATTCAGCCAGGGTTGGTTGAAATTGAAGATGAGCTCGTCAACTTGAGGATATCTGCTCCTTCCAGGGATAAACCAAGGGCTGTGAGACCTCCGGTTACTCCTTCGGATGAGTTGCACAGGGTTGAACATCCCAAGTTTCCTTCTGAACCTCCACTTTTATCTAGATCTCAGAAGAGGCGCCGCCAACGATTCAGGCAGGCGGCAAGAAGGGCTGAGGAAGAAGCAAACCTACTTGACGATCCTATGATTGAAGATGACCCCAAAGAAGAAACAAAGGTGGAAGTACTGATAGAAGAGCCTGTGGTTGAAAAACCCAAGGCTAAAAGAGTATACAAGCCCTTGGAAAGGACTGTGGAAGAGGCTATCGTTGAGCCTCCTCCAAGGACTTTACCCTAGAAGCAAATCCCGTTCAAGAAGACATACAATGAGGCAATTACCAAACCACCTCCAAAGCAGGCAATGGTACCCAAGAAACAACCTCTCTTGGAAAGAACTCTTAAGGAGGCTAGGATTCAGCCTCCATCAAGACAAGTTACGTTGCTCCAGAAGACAGCCCTTGAACCTAGAAAGCCAGACTCGGGGGGCAAGTCTAAACTGAATCCACAGGCTAAGGTGTTTGTGCCTGGATAGAGTCATAACATGCAATGCAACATGGTCGTGTTCTTACCAGCAGACCTAGAAGCTAAGGACAACACTCCAACAGCCATGGAGGGAAATGTTGTAGAGATGGGACAGACAGCAGAGATTTTAAATGAGTCCTTCTCTGTAGGACTGAATGGGCCTTCAGTGATCGTGTTGAAGGACAAGACCGAAGAGAAGAGTGAAGATCGTGCAGCTAGCGTGATCTTTGAAAGACCGAGTCCCACGATGAACAAACACATCAAGCCCTTGTACATTGCTGGTTGCCTTGATGGGATGCCAGTGAACCGTATCCTGGTGGACAACGGTTCAGCAGCCAATCTCATTCCTAAGGCCATGATGCAGAGGCTCGGGAAGACTGATCAAGACCTGGTTTCATGCAACGTTACCTTGACTGACTTCACTGGGAAGGAGACAGCATGCCAAGGTATCTTGTAGTCAATTCATACTCTTCCTTCAATGTTCTACTGGGGAGAGATTGGATTCATTCCTGTCTAGCGGTCCCCTCAATCCTTCACCAATGTCTTATTTTTTGGAATCAAGACGACATGGAGGTAATATAGGCTGACCGTAGACCATTCAAGGCCTCTACTAATCATGCTGAGGCCCACTTATATGATGAGAGGGTTGGTCCAATGAAGGTGGCAGGCCTTAACAAGTATGGCCGCCACAGAATAGCTCCCATTCATAACAAGAAATCAGCTGAAGAAGTTAAGGCACTTTTTCAAGAATTAATCGGTCCAATGATTACGGAGTCAAGCAGGTGTGGGCACGCACCCCGAAAATCGCTCGGGTTTCCCGGGTTTTGAAATAAGACTGGGCGCGACCCTCTTTGAAAATGCGCGGCGAAACGCCTCGATTCAGAGTCGCCACTCGGGTTTTAGCGGTGGAATACCCAAGGAACCGAACTCGAAAACGTTTGCCACGTTTGTTTGATTTTGAAAAGGCGTAGACCAGTCCGTCGTCACCTTCGATATCTGAGGTTCGGGAGCCAGGTTACGAGAGGGGAAGGGTTTTATGGCACCCCCTCTCGCCCAATCCGGAGATCGGTCTCTACTCGGGCATTTTATGAAAACCTTTGCATTTTTCTCTCATTTTACCATTTTTTTTTAGCCAGTTAGGGCGGGGAACAGTTAATGGGGGCGAAAGCGATAACAGCTTGCAAATTATGTGACAAAATGTTTATGGATGATTTGATTGCAATGCTAAGTATAGATTGAGAACAAGCACTGATCATCCCGAGCAAACTGCAGTACGCTGTCACAAGGTGACGTGAGCAGATTCTGCCAGCATGCACTGGTCAAGCCACTGCATGGTGAGACAACCTGCGCACGCCACATATAAACTGGCGTACTCCACTTTCTTGATTCCTCAGTCCTTGTTTGCAACCCTCTGGGCTCTGGAAAAGGACCAGCGCACACCCAGGGCAAACCACGCAGTTCAATATAGTAGAATATACACAGCTACAGGCAAAATGAATGGCTTTAGGCCATGAAAGAAAGCAGAACACCCCAAAACAGTGTGGGGACAAAAGATAGGCCTAGATTAGACTAGGATGCAAGGGCCAGCCACTGGACCCAGAAGCCTACTGCCGTACGCCAGTATATTACTGCCGTACGCCACTTTTCCTTCGATTCCAGTGTTTGGCTTTGCATCATCTGGGTTCTGGAACATGACCAGAAGGATCCCAGAGGCCTTTTACACGACATAAACGAACATGATAGGATGCCACCACTAAACAGTTCTAAATATGGAAAGCAATAAACTGGTTATTTAGCATGCAAAGGTGACTGACTGAAAGATAAAACAAAAGGAACGACGATCCATGATCCCCACGCCAGTTGTGCTCGTCCTGCCATTACTGGCGTACGGCGCTTATAAACTGGCGTGCGCCATGTATTGTCACCTACGATTGCTGTATTTTATCAGTTTAAGGCCAGGACTAGTATTATCTACTAGCCTGGGCCTTACTGACCCCCCTCAGGAGATGAAAACAGAAGAGAACACAAAGGTGGTATACCTCTTCTTGTTGTGGTTTTGTGGTTGTTTTTGAACTTGAGGGTTGAAGGTGGTGGCTTATATGGTGACTGGGTTCCAGCAGGAGGTGTGGAGATGTGTGGCCTTCCCTTCTCTTTCAGTGGATGAAAGGAGATGGAGGACTTGAAGAAAGGAGAAGAAGAGAGATGGCACTTCTTTAATGTGGCTAACCCCTTGCAAATGAATGCAAGGGGGGTATTTATAGAGGGGAAATGGACTGGGACCAGTTAAGGCCAGGCCTTGTTTGGCTGGTCTTAGGAACAAAATGGGCCTTCCATGCATTTAATGCATGGGACTAGTTGATGGGGGTGTAGGAGAGAGAGGGGACGCCTCTGCCGAAAGCACTCATCAGGCACACTGTAGCCGACGTCAGGGTGGCACAAAAGTCCCGCCCAAGTGGCTGAATAAAGTTGATTTGACTGGGTTTGACTGGCATGCGCCACTTATAACTGGCGTGCGCCAGTGAAAGCTGGGCCCATGGTCGATGACTGACACGTGGCAGCTTACTGGCGTACGTCACCAATATACTGGCGCAAGCCAGTTGGGTTTTGCTGGGGCCGTTTGGCTCTGGTTTGAAGGGTTTGAAACTGGGTTTGAAAGGGGTTTGGGATGCTCAAGGTTCAAACACACCTTTGTCCTTGATCTATTTTCGACTATAATCATCATTGGGGAAGTAAAAGTTCGACAAATAACGTTATCTGGACAGTCCAGAATGAGGTGTCTACAGAAGCCCCCCTTTGACGGCACTTGAAGCACCATTGACTGGAGACAAGTAACGTCAAAGGTTTTCTAGACACCCTCTTCGAGGCTATCCAGAATGCATGGAATTTTGAAGAACCTGTTTGCTTTTGAGATTGGACGAATAGATCGTCGTTGATTTGAAATTGGACGGATAGATCATCGTTGATTTGGAATTGGACGAGTGGATCGTCGTTGATTTGAATTTGGACGGATAGATCGTCGTTGATTTGAAATTGGACGAGTGGATCGTCGTTGATTTGAGATTGGACGGATAGATCGTCGTTGATTTGAAATTGGACGGATAGATCGTCGTTGAATTGAAATTGGACGATTGGATCGTCGTTGATTTGAAATTGGACGGATAGATCGTCGTTGATTTGAAATTGGACGAGTGGATCGTCGTTGATTTGAAATTGGACGAGTGGATCGTCGTTGACTTGAAATTGGACGAGTGGATCGTCGTTGATTTGAGATTGGACGGATAGATTGTCGTTGATTTGAAATTGGACGAGTGGATCGTCGTTGATTTGAAATTGGACGGATAGATCGTCGTTGAATTGAAATTGGACGATTGGATCGTCGTTGATTTGAGATTGGACGGATAGATCGTCGTTGATTTGAAATTGAACGAGTGGATCGTCGTTGATTTGAAATTGGACGAGTGGATCGTCGTTGACTTGAAATTGGACGAGTGGATCGTCGTTGATTTGAGATTGGACGGATAGATCGTCGTTGATTTGAAATTGGACGAGTGGATCGTCGTTGATTTGAAATTAGACGGATAGATCGTCGTTGAATTGAAATTGGACGATTGGATCGTCGTTGATTTGAGATTGGACGGATAGATCGTCGTTGATTTGAAATTGGACGAGTGGATCGTCGTTGATTTGAAATTGGACGAGTGGATCGTCGTTGATTTGAAATTGGACGATTGGATCGTCGTTGAATTGAAATTGGACGATCCTCTGCTTGGGGATGGGCCCAGAACTTCTCAGAATAGACGGGCTTTCATTTGGAGAGTAAACTTTGTCATGGGCCATGAATTGGGCCTGAGGCCCACACTCGACTGGCGTACGGTACCAGGGAACTGGCGTACGCCAGGTTTGACAGAGATCCGAGCCCAGACCCGGCCCAGATCCGGCCCAACTGCTCCATGCGTCGTATAAACTCCCGAACCAGTGCAGGAACCGCTCTTTTTCGGTTTTGAACTCCCAATATCCTGAGAACTCTTCCAAACCCTCAAACTTTTCCCAAATCCTTCGTCATTCTCACTAACCCACTCACCCACATTTATCCATGGCAGAATCCGGCAGTGGTAGCGGCAGCGGGGTGTTGGAGAAGGGAGAGATCAAACCAAGGGTGAAATCGAGGCTTTGGGGCCTCGGATTGACGATCAAACGGTAGTGGGGCAAGTATCGGGCGTCAGTGCAACGGTTTCAGGCGGCGGCGGTGGCGACAGTAGCCATGCAGCGGAGGTTCGTGACGGCGACGGGCGGCGTACGCCAGAACCAGAGGGGCGTACGCCAGGTGCTATTGGCACGGGGGGTCCACGGGTTCGTCGTCTGGACCCACGAAGTGGAGTAGAGGGCGTCGTGATCACGGGGTTAGGCCCGGTTGTGGCCGGCGGTAGTGGCGGCGGCAGTGGTGACGTTGGTGAGGGCGGTGGTGATGATGGTGATCGACCGGGGACGCCACCGAGGGATCCGGCGAGGGGTAAGGCTCCTGTGGCTGAGGAGGGCGCATCCGGAGAGGTACCTAGGGAGGAGGTGGAGTTCCGGCCAGCAGTGGGCTCTTCGGTTCACGTCCCCATCACTCGGGGGGACTTTGCAGAGTTCGTGTCCGAGGAGGAACTCGGGCAGTTGCTCCGGGAGAACCCGAGAGTGGTTGCTGCAGTGTTGGCTGCGCGGGAGGACCTGGCCCGGCAGGTTGAACGGGCGCAGGAGGAGGAGCGCCTGAGAGAGGAAGCTGAGAAGGCCAGGGCCGAGGAGGAGGCCTTTGAGAGCGAGGCCGGGGCTGCAGAGGAGGCGCAGGGGGAGGTGTGGTCTTTTGAGCGGGCGACGACGCTCGCAGAGTCCGCCCGGCTGGCACCCCGTCGTCAGTTTGACGCGGCCACGTACGCCCCGCCCGAGCCACACCTGTTTATACCGTCCGGGGTCGAGAGCCTCGCGCCTTTGAGGGGGAGTTATGACGCCGAGCTGATACTGAGGGACTCTCAGAGACACTTGTCAGTGGACTGGGCACAGGTACTTTTTGAACTTGTCTTAACATTTCATGCTTTGTCGCTTTTATGATATGCAATTTGAACTGTTGTAGCTTAGCTCATAATGCATGTAGATTGGAACCTCGACTGTAACTTGACTGTGAAAATGGAATCTTGAATAGTATGCCTCGACGTAGAAACTTGACTTGAATGATAGAACACTTGAAGCAGTTAGATCGACTTGTAGAATGCCCATGACTCTGAAAAACGGTTAGTGCCAAACTTGAATCGACATTAAGCGGCCTCGACTTGGTAGGGCTGTCTTTTGAACTAGAACTCGACTAGGACGTGATACTCGACTAGGTAAATTGCCATGACACGTTGAACGCCCGGATGGCGTGCCCCGTAATTTGTATCGACCATACGGATAAGCTGAACACTTGTGCAATCGACTGAGAGATGTGCCCTGAGAGAAAAGAGGCCCTGTAGCTCGGAACTTGACTGAAAAATACCTTTGAGTTGATTCGACTGATAACGGAACTGAATGGTATAGTATGAATGCCCTGGCGGCTTTGCTCGACCTTTATGATGCTCATTTCGACTGTAGAGTTACCTTTTGAGATTCTGAATTCGACTAACGGTTTGGATTGCCATTACTGATGAAACTCTTTCTGTTGTCTGTCTTTGTTATGCAGAGGGGAGCAGCCAGCACCCGTGGCCATGGAGGTCCGGCGAGCTCGCTTGAGTTATACAGGAGCTTGCCCGAGCAGGTCAGGGCACTGGTTGACGCGGCAGGATTCCGGCCTTTTATCCTTACACTGACGCCCGTGAAGAGCGACCACGCTCTGTTGACAGCGCTGGTCGAGAGGTGGTGGGATTCTTCGAACACCTTCCACCTGCCG
The DNA here is from genome assembly GCA_019656835.1 of Rhododendron ovatum. Taxonomy (NCBI): domain Eukaryota; kingdom Viridiplantae; phylum Streptophyta; class Magnoliopsida; order Ericales; family Ericaceae; genus Rhododendron; species Rhododendron ovatum. Next base: position 34,218,646 of record CM033795.1, on the reverse strand, counting down.
ATTGGGGAGATGACGGTGACTCCGTCAGACTTTGCAGCGCTCACCGGTCTGAGGGTAGGAGGGGAGCCTATTTCGTTCGACTCTGAGATGTACAGGGACTCCGAGGCTCTGACGTGGTTTTTGGGGCAGGCGCTGGCGGGTGAGGCGGAGACTGTCCACTATGACCAGTTCAAGCGGTACTTGCACGGGAGGGAGCCTGAGTCGGACTTAGAGGCAGAGCAGATGGCCAGGGCCTGTTTGCTGTACTTGTTCGGGGCTACATTGTACCCGAACAAGCGGTCCACGGTGCACTTGTCCTACTTGCCGGCCCTCTATGACTTGAGCACGGCCTCGAGGTTCGACTGGGGAGGAGCAGCGCTGGGTACCTGCTATGGTTTCATGGGGGCTTTCTCGCGCGGGAAGAAGGCGACCGCCAGCTACTGGAGGGTGTGGGAGGTAAGAAACAAATCCTGTCATTTACTTACCGCTTTTCCATTTATTGCACTTGTACTTTTGATTTGCATATGAACTGTATCTTGATGCTTGGATTGTTTGACCATTTGCAGCTATGGGCCTACGAGGTGCTGAAGATGTACCCTCCGGAGAACAAGTGCCCGAACCTGAGGATGCTTCCCCGTGCCATGATTTGGGGCCCTATGTACACCGGAAGAAGAAGTCACGAGGGAGCCTCCTAGCTTTCCGGACCTACCTCGACGAGCTGTCTGGCACTCAGGTATGCAACATGTTGAATTTTGATCATTCTGCCCGTAGAATTGCTTTAATGTTGTCGCTGATGCTTCACAAACTGTGCCATTGCCTTGCAGGTGGATTGGAATCCCTGGAGCGGCGCTGAGCCTGAGTACCTGGCGGAGAGCAGGGTGGTGACTGCGAGCCGGTGCTGTTGGAGTCGGCCTTCGGGTGGCGGTGGTACCTGGGTGACCGGGTGACACTCAGTCACTAGGCGCTCGACTTTCA